>CATIWR010214465.1:0-32832 GCA_949677035.1 Omphalea diandra
TATCTGATATTTGAGAGAGATCTATTCAATCTCTATATGTGAAATAATATAAATATATATATATATATATATATATATATATATATATATATATATATATATATATATATATATATATATATATATATATTTCAATCATAAATTTAACAGGTTAAAAATTATAAAAATATATTTTACTAGTAAAATCATATTTTTATGGCTAGACAAATTAGAGATGATATGATAAGTTTTTTTTTTTTTTTTCAACAAACAGATAATATAAATAGATAAATACAGAAATCTCAGCATACATTGATTAACAGAAAAACCAGTGTTGATAAGGTACATACCAAGTTAGAATCAAACTTCAAATATATGATAAGGTATAATATCATATAAATTTTCACTACCGTCCTCAAATATGTATAGATGAGATTTGTTTCTATACTTGTTTGAGGATGAAATTGGAGGTAGGGGTGAGCATATCTTTAAAAAAACTGGCAAACAGAACAAAACCAATAGTATTCGGTCTGTTCGGTTCAATTGGTGAAAATAAGAAATTTTCAATTTTCAGTCGGTTCGATTTTATACACCAAAAACCAAAGAACCCGAATAAACTGACTCTTAACATGCAGTGTTTTGAATGTTTAATATGTAACCCTAATAATATCTTCTTCCTTTCTTTCTTTCTTTCTCATGATCCAGACAAGACAATCCAGTTGCTCCCCTTCCCTCTCTGTCTTTCGTCCGCGATCCAAACCTAGCCTCTCCCCTTCCCTTTCTCTCATCCATGACCCAGACAATCCAAAACACTTTTTTCCCTCTCTTTCGTCCACCACCCAGACCCGGCCACTCTCTTCCCTCTCTCTTGTGCACGACCTAGACCCAAACCCTTCCTCTCTCTTGTCTTGCTCCCTATTGCTGGCATCCCCGTCGCTCTCTTTATCAGTGATTCATCGTTAAAGAAGAAACAATGTGCATAACTTCACGTCTTTCTCTGATTCTCATCAGGTTGGTTTTGTTCATATTGTTTTGGACATTGTGTATTTGTTTCTTGTAAGTTTAGGACCTTACGGTTTGAACTTTAAATCTTGATTTCTTTCCTTACAGTTTGATCTTTGAATCTTGATTTCTTTCCTTGTAAGTTTACGATCTTACGGTTTGATCTTTGTAAGTATATATTTCTTATAAGTGTATGACCTTACGGTTTGATCTTTCATAGCTTCACACCTTTCTCTGCTTCAATTTTATGATCTCCAATGGATTTTTTTCCCCTTCTTCAGCCATATCAAAAGGAATTTTAGATAATTATGATCCTTTTAGATTGTTTTCTAATAGATAATTGATCATTTGAAACTTGCTTATCAAATTATCCATGCATCAATGCAAAAATTATTTTGAATAAGGAGCGTACTAGAATGTGTGATTGGCATATTCTGTGATTTAAGTTAGAAATTTGCATGTTCTCAATAAGGATCATTTGAAATGTGCATGTTCTGTGATTTAAGTTTGTGTGATTGGCATTTAGGAGCATACTAGAATGTGTTACCTTTCAAATATTAACCTAAGTTCCAATATTGATATTTAACTTATGTTTCTGTTGGTTATTATTATTCATTTAGTTTGCATCGATCAATAAAGACATTTCCTTAACTTCTGATATTTTAGTTGATAATGAGATTATGTTGTGGATTATCTAAGTGTTTGTGAATATGTTTTGCTTTGATTTTTTACTGAACTTTGGCCTGTTTTGATTGAACTCTGGCATGTTTTGACAAAATTTTGAACTTTGGCCTAAAATGTTGTTATTTACTATGATTTTTTTACTAAACTTTGGCCTAAAATATTGTGTTAGTTGACTGAAATTTAGCATGAAATTTGGACTGAAATGCTGTGTTTACTGAAATTTGAGTGAATTTTGGCCTGCAATGCTAAAATTTAGCCTGAAATTTTTATTACATTTTGATTGAATTTTGGCTTGAAATACTGAAATTTGATTGCATTTTGACTAAAATTTTATTGTATTTTACCTAAATTTTGGTTTCATTTTGACTAAAATTTGGCCTGAAATGTTGTGTTTGTTTTTATTGATTATATTTCAAATGGGTAAGGATACTAGTGGAAATGTAAGCACACAACAACTCAAACTGAATCAAGTGTGGCTACTATAAAAGGAAAAGAGAAGAGAAAATAAAGTGATCTTAGATCATTAGTGTGGGAGCACTTCATGAAATTTATAAGTGAAGAGGACAATAAAAAAATATAAGTGCAACTACTATGAGAGAGAGTATTATTATGATCCTAAAATAAATGGCACTTCATCATTGAAAATTCATGTGGTTATATGTAAGAAGAAGTAGCCTTCTAGTGGAGACTCAAAACAAAGCCAATAGAATTTTCAGCCTCCTACGAAAGGAGAGGCTAGTGCCATTTGGAAATTTGACCAATAAGCTATTAGGAAAGCCTTAGCTTCTTTAGTCGTTATGGATGAATTATCTTTTAAGTTTGTTGAAGGTGAGGGGTTTAAACACTTAATGGCTATTGCATGCACTGGGTTTAAGATTCCATCAAGATGGACTGTGTCTAGAGATTGTTTTGACATTTTCATGCAAGAAAAAACAAACTTGAAGAGTCTGTTTAAAAACAAAAATCAAAGAGTATGTTTAACTACAAACACATGGGCATCCTTATAAAGAATCAATTATATGTGCCTTACAACACATTATATTGATGATGATTGAAAATTAAATAAAATAATAATAAATTTTTGTCGAATTTTCAATCATATATGTTGAGACATTGGTAGGAAAATTGAAAGATGTTTACTTGATTGGGGAATAAAAGATGTTTATACCATTACCATGGATAATGCATTCTCAAATGATGTTGTTGTCATGTTTTTAAGGGAAAAATTGTCAATTAGCCTTTTAGGTGGCCAATGCATTCATATGAGATGGATTGAAAGAAATTGGTGATTCAGTTAGGAAAGTAAGGAAGGTAGTTCATTATGTAAGGCAACCCCCAGCTAGATTGAAAAAAATTTAGGACATGCATCGAAGATGAGAACATCCAAAGTAAGAGTTTGTTGTGTTTGGATGTTTCAACTACATGGAATTATACATATTTAATGTTGGAAGCTGCATCTAAATTTGAAAAAGCCTTTAATAGATTAGATCTTGAAGACTCTCAATTTAGGAATGAGCTTCAATTAGGTGATAGGAGTCATAATTTTCCAACAATTGATGATTGGGAACATATTAGGACGATGATGACATTTTTGTAGCATCTTTATGAACTAACTTTGAGAATTTCAAACTCTTTATATGTCACTTCTAACATATTTTTATATGAGTTTTATATGATTAATCGTTTGTTGAATGAATGGACAAAGAGTGATGATATAGATTTGATGCAAATGACATTAAGAATGAAGGTGAAATATAACAAATATTGGGGATATTCGATAAAAAAGAATCAATTGTTTTATATTGTTGTCATTCTTGATCCTAGATATAAGTTGAAATGGGTGCAATTTATTTTGTCTAAGATGTATGATGGACAACATGGCTTGCAATTGGGAAAAAGGCAGGTGAGATTTTATATTCCATTTTTAATGAATATAAAGGTAAAGTTGCACCTAATATTGCAAGTGAAAGTGGTGAGCATTCTAAAGTTATAAATGAGAATGAGGTTTTTGATCTTGCTTTGAAGGTGACAGTAGCCATTGATTTTGAAATTAAATAATTCAGATTTGATTTGTTGAGTGAGAGCTGATAAAGCATACAAATGCATATTTAATTGCGATGATTTTTTTTTCATTTTGTGTGCTTAATTTTCAATTTTATTTGAATTTTATATTCAAGAAATTTAAATTTGATATTTTAGATTCATTAAGTTTGAAAAAGGGAGATTAGACATCAATTTACAATTTTTTTTTAATTTTGGAGTAAAAAGAGGTGAAGTGCAATTTACGACAGAAGATTTGTTGTGATAAGGCATGAACGCGGTTTACCAAGGCTAACGAATTTAGAAGAACAAGGAGTTACTTTTCAGCTTGATTTCTATAAAAGATCCTATATTATTTAGAAGATTTGACTTAGGAGATTTACTTTAGATTTTGTTTTGATATTGTTCGAAACTAACTAGGAAACCAATTTCTCTAGAGATTTTTGGAAGATTTTTGAGAGAGATTTTTGTGCTATAAATAGGAGTCTCTTTTCTTGTATGGAGAAGGAGAAATGTGAAGAGCAAAAGGAGCGGACAACCAACCTCAATTGAAGACATTCTTCTTTTCCATTGAACTCATGATTTTATCTCTTCTTCTTCTTCTTTTTAGTTTTCTTTTGTTATTCATGTGCTAGTTTCCTTGTAGCTAAGGTTATGGGAAGTCTTATCACAACAATGGATTGATTTTTATTTTATTTAATCAAGATATTTTTTTTCATATTATCCATGAATTATTGTTTTTAATGCTATTGAGAGCTTGACATCTCTTCATTGATGTAGTTTATGTGAATGAATTGAGAAAGTATTTTGTATAGTTGACTAAATAATTCATGGTGTGAATTAAATGGTATATAGAGATATATATATATATATATATATATATATATATATATATATATATATATATATATATATATAACAAATTTATGTATAATTTGATTTGTAATTATAATTATATTTATCAAAAAAATTAATTTTGTAAATAAAAAAATTAATTAAAATCTTTAAAAGTCATTAAAACCTATTATCCCAAGATATCCTGGAAAGTGGGATTAAATAGGATAGTGACAAGTTTTAAAGTTTAAGAAGAATGAAGGGAATCAATCACACAAAGGCGTAAAGTTTTATATGGCTTTGTTTCAAATCAAGCCTACATCTTTTCCTCAATCCACTAGAGATTTTTACTAACCAATAGCTTGCAGGTATTATTAAAAACTTTTATACAAGTGAATTTACACATGCACCACTTAAATCTTCACTAGGTGAATTTTCAAGCACCATCTAAAAACCTTTCACAAATAGTTTATTGGTATTATTTAAGCCTTCACCTAAAATAGTTTATAGGTACTATTTTAGACCTTTCATGAAGAATTGGTTTAAGATTATCTCTCCAATCCAAGTGTTTTCATTACACAAGAAGTACAATTAATATAGAAAGAACACTCTCACACTCAAATTATTTTGTAAATAAGATATTACCTCTTTAGTTTGTATAAGTAAGTTAGAGGTTGATCTTGTTGAAGTAGCAAAGATGAATAACTCTCATAAGCACTTGAAGAAGACTTAGTTCAAATAATTGAACTTTAGGACTATCTAGATCACTCTTTGAAGTTTAAAATCAGTTGAAGTATATTTGTTCTAACTCTTTCAACTTCTCTTTTTCAGAATTTCAAGCTTTCAATCCTTAAATTGGTGAAAAGGAAAATTAGTAAGTAGACATAAAGCAAAAAGCTATCAAACTGTCAATATAGTCTTTACAGCCAGTGTCAATGGTCATGAACGAGATTAACAGTTGTTGGAAGTTTAACGCTCAATTGACTTGCCTTAACGATCATTAAGTGTCATACCTCCATTTTTGTCCTCCATCATTTAGTCCGTACAATGTTCATTGATTTGCACCCACACTTGTTGTGGTCCTCTCAACAATTATTAACTTTAGTTTCTTGAACTTAGCTAAATCAACATTTTCTTTATGGTTGAGGACATTCAATGCCTTATTAGAATGTTAATCATCATTGAGTTTTCTAGCTCTAGTCATCAGACTGACTCAAGACAAAACTTATATTGGATTTCCTCACGCTCGTTGATTTCATTTCAATGTGTGTTGGTAGCTTCCGCAATCGTCATCGAGACATTCAAAAGAGTTGAGCAATTTTATTGGACTTTTTAGCTATCATTGATTGCTCTTCAATGCTCATTGTTTTATTAAAATGTTTGTTGATCAAATTTTCAACCATCATTGAAGCTTACTAATCTTGTTAAAATTTTCAATGCTCGTTGATTTTTGTTAACGCTTGTTGTAATTCTACAATGGTCATTGGCTTGTTCAATCTCTTCTTCTCAACTCCAAAATTTAAAGTTTGTTAATTAATTTTACTTGAACATTTTTGAGACATTGAATGAAAGGTCTACAAGATCAAACTCAACATGAAAGGATAGATAAATAATACTTTATTTGTAATTATCAAATAAGAATTAAAGTCTAGAATATTCAACAAAACCAAATCATCTTGTACTGTTTCAATTTTTTCCTTTATCTCAAATTTCATTTCGTTTGGTTTAAAAATTTTAAGATAAAAATAATGTAGAATTTCTATTTTATAGAAAATAACTGATTTCTTAATTTTGAAATCTCAATTATTTCGAACTGGAATAAAAATTTTTAAACACTCAACTTTATTTATCACGGGCACTATGAAATCCTTTGTTCTGATCTGGTTATTGAATTTTAATAAAGCTTTAAGAAAGGGTTTATTTTACTACATTAAATGTGTGTGAATTTGAAAGCTTCATTTGTGGGTAAAGTTGTTTACATTTTTCTAATTAAATAATACAGCAATATATAATTTTCTCTAAATAGCTCCAAAAAAAGCAATGACTTCTTTTTCTTTTTCCTTTTCTTGTCGAAGATATCCATTTGGTGTTTGTATCAATTTACTAAAAATAAAATATTACAATGAATGCAAAAAAATACTTAATTAGGAATAGATTTTGTCCCATTTTTATCTCCACAATATTCAATGGCATCCATGTAAACTTGAGGGAGAATAAATGCATTTACTTTGCAAAATCATCTACAAATGTCATAACAGCTGATAATTCAAGCAATTAGGTTCTATTCAATGTGATATATATGTCATGATTAGAAATGAAAGAATTTTCTTTAAAAAAAAATGCTATATTACAAAATCCATATATTTCAATATGGTAACATATAATTGTATTTAATTTTTGTTAAATACTTTCAAATCAAAATTATAAATTCACATTTTTAATCTAAAATTAGTAAAAAAAATGCAAACTCGACTCTACCTATTATATAAAATGTACTAAAAAATTAGCAAGATGTATACAAAAATCACTATTAAATGATAATAAAATACAAAAACATACTAATCTTGTTTATATTAATTTGCTATATTAAAACTCAATTATTGAACTCATTTGTGTGAATAAAAATCTATCTATATATAATTAATAACATATATACATTAGATACTGAGCTATTTTTTGTATAATATAATTCGGCAAGTTTTAAAATATATAGATTTTATTAAAATTAATTATTTATAAAATCAATTAATTCTATAATAGTTTAATTTTGTGAATTCAATAATGTAAAAAAAAAAAAAAAGTAGCACGAAACAAAACCAGGTAGAACAAAGAAATAATGTGTTTATTACTCAATGAAAAACAGATAACAGTTTTGGAGGTAAAGAACCCAAAACAACTCACTGATAAAGTTGAGATTACAGACTCAGATTTATAATTAAACAGCTTAACTAACTTGCTAACATCTCCCAACTAAGACTGAGATAACTTATCTCCTATTTTTATTCAACTGACAAAGACCAAATCAACTAATAACAACTGAAAAATCAAATAAAATTATTGAAATATAACACAAAGTTGACTAACTCAAATATTAGGAGGCGATGCACTAACTTGTAACACTCCCCTTTAGTGCACTCCTTCGATCAACAAGACCAAGTTTTCCTCGAAATTCTTCAAACTTAGCCCTAGATAGAGCCTTTGTAATTCCATCTGCAACCTGCTCAGTTGTGCGTATGGCATGCAACTCAATTTCTTGATTCGACACCTTCTCTCGAACAAAATGATAGTGAGCAACAATATGCTTCATGCGAGCATCAACAAGTCTGATGGCACTTTCATTATCACAAACTTGGAAGTGGAAATTTTGAAGCCTCATTAAAATCTTGAAGAAGTCTTGCAAGCCAGACGCACTTCTGAGTAGCTAAAGTGGCTGCAACATAGTCAGCCTCTGTACCTGATAACGCCACTGTACCTTGCTTCTTACTGCACCATGAGATAACTGTTGAACCAGTGGTAAAATATTAGCCTGTGGTGGAGCGTCTATCGTTTACATTCCCAGCCCAATCGACATAAACTTGCAGAGAATAAATCCCTTCGCATTGATAGAGTAAGCCATAATTCAGGGTTCCTTTCACATACATCAATATGTGTTTTGCAGCAGCCATATGACCAACACAAGGTCGCTTCATGAACTGAGGAATTATGCCTTCTAAAAAAGTAATATCCGGGCGAGTAATTGTCAAACACAGTAAACTCCCTACCATTCTACGATACTCTGGAACATCACACAAAAGCTCTCCTTCATCCTTTTGTATTTTGAGACCTGGATCCCTGGGAGTAGAGTAGAGTTTGAGTTCTCCATACTAAACCGTTTTAGAATCTTTACAGCATATCCTTTTTGTGAAAGGAAGTAACCATCTGATCGTTCTAATTCTAAACCTAAAAAGAATTAGCTTCACCCAAGCTTTTTATTTCAAACTAACAGATAAATCTTCTTGAAGGCGCATGATTTCAGTTGTATCATCTCCTGTAACTATCATATCATCCACATAAAGAAGAATCATAATGGTCAACGATGCCTTCACCTTAACAAAGAGACTAGGATATGAATTTGAAGGATCAAAAGCATGTAATTTAACATACTCAGCAATCATTTCGTACCAGGATCGAGGGGCTTACTGGGCTTACTTGAGGCCGTAAATAGCCTTCTTAAGTCGGCATACATATTTGGGAAACTTATCTGACACAAACCCCTTTAGTTGCTCCATGTAAATATCATGATCTAGTTCGCCATAAAGGAAAGCATTCTTCACATCAAATTGCCAAAGAGTCCAACTTTTGCTTGCAGCCAATGAAATAATAGTGCAAATCGCAACCATTTTAGCAACAGGACCGAAAGTGTCCTCGTAATCTAGACCATACTGTTGAGAACAACCACGAGCAACTAAGCGAGCTTTCTGTCTTGCAATGCTTCCACTCTGCTGCCTTCTTTAACTTGTAAACCCATTTACATGTAATGACACCGACATCATTTGGTTTGGTTACTAGATCCCAAGTAGAATTCTTCATCAAAGCTGCAATTTCATCTCTCATAGCATTTTCCCAATCAGACTTCCCTTGAGCTTCAAGATAAGATGTGGGTTCATTTTCAAGTGTGTCTTCCATCATAAAGTGCGCAACCACATTGCCTTGATTTATCTGAACTTTATAATCATTTAAATGGCTGGGCAACTTTCGTTGGCTTGATGTCCTCCTTGGTGTAACTTCACCTTGTGGTGGATAATTTTGAGAGGTGGACTCCAAACTCCTCCTTTCACTGGAATCTGGCCATGGAGACAATCGATTGATCATATGACAAGCACATTGCATAGCGTCTAGCCATAGCTCTCGAGGAAGGTTTTTATCATGCAACAAATATAAGGTGACAGCCGTAAGGTGTGCCAACTTTCGCTCAGCAACCCCATTCTGTTGTGGGGTATTTGGACATGTAAATTGACGTTAGATGCCATGCTTTTCATAAAATCTTGAAAATTCATGAGATAGAAATTCTCCCCTATTGTCCGTTCATAGACACTTTATGACTGAGCTGAACTCTTTTTCTACCATCATCTTAAACCGTGTGAATTGAGTGAGAACTTCACTCTTGTTTTCCAAAAAATATGCCCAGCTGTACCGACAGAAATCATCCACAACAACCATCATAAGGTAAAGGCCACTGTAACTTGGTGCGCTGGTTGGTCCCAAGAGATCAAAATGACTAAGCTGAAACATTGAGGAAGCACGATTCATGGATTTCTGAAATGGAAGACGGTGGGATTTGCCATATTGACAACCAGCACATACTCGGCCCGAACGTTCTGATTTAAAAAGAGGAAGACCCTTGAGCTATCTATTTGTTGATATTTACTGCAATAATTGATAACTAACTTGCCCAAATCGAGCATGCCAAAGAGAGACATTGGTAATGTGACGTGTCGTTTCAACATAAGCTTCACTGGCAGACATGACATACAGAGAATTTTTCTTTCTCCCAATGAAAAGAACATCAGCATCAATACACCTTAGATTCTTAAGGATCCATACCATATCAGGACCGAACAGAACATACTCTCCGGAGTGGGTGATTTAAGAGACTGGAGCAAGATTCTTCTTCAAACCTGGTACTTGATACACGTCTTTAAGAGTAAGACCTTTACCACTTGAATTTCCAGCATTGACATTGAATTGTCGTTACTTCATTACCGAGTGTAGTGAATTGTCAGCAGTCAAAATCACTCGATTTCTCACATGAGGACAAACATCAAAAAGTAATGTAATGTCTCCAGTGACATGGTGTGTGCAGCCTGAATCAACAATCCACTCTTTTTCAAAATCAATGCAACTAGTAGCACCTGTACTTGGGTCATGTTGATGCATAGTATTATCAGGTTCATCAATTACCTCAATAGACAAGCATTTGTTCCAATTCGGTTCATCAGCTTCTTTCGCTTCATGTACTATATTGACATCTGATTCTGTAAGCTTATCACGACAATTTGGCTTAATGTGTCCAGATTTGCCACACCTTTTACACACTATTTTCACACGGCAATTCGCCTTGATGTGTCCCACCTTTCCACACCAATAACATGTTAATTTGGAAGTGCTCGACTGCTCCCCCTCAGACTTATGCTGGTTACCACCACTTGACAAGTGTTTGTGGGCATTCTTTGACTTGCCTTTGATAAAAAGTGCATCTTCAACATTAGAAGGAGACGTGCCAGACATCTCTTTAACGAAAGCTTCCTGGTTAGATAACAAATTCTCCAACTCGACAATCGACTGTTGGTTCGTCCACCCTTGAATAGATGAGATGAATGGCATGAATTCTTTCCTCAGACAGCAAATCAAATAGCGTGGTAACCTTGCCTCACTTATTCGTTCTTCAGTGTCCAATTCTGAAGTTTCTGCACACACATTCTTGACCTTGAGAAAATAATCAGAAATTGACATATTACCTTGAGTTAAAGAAGCAAGTTCATTTTTAAGGTATTATAGCCGCATTGTATTTTCTGGGTGAACAATCTTTCAAGAGTGTCCCAAATTTCCTTTGGCGAATCCAACTCACGAACATGATCAATATATTCCTTACTGATCGAAGTTCTGAGAGCAAACAAGGCCTTCCCACACTTTATCTTCCATTGTCGTCTTGCATCGGCAAGCTACGGAGTATCATCAGGAAGTGTATCTTCGCCGGTAACAAAGATCCCGCAAATCTTGTCCTTGAAGATAAGCCTCCATGCACAATCGCCAATACTGATAATTGGTGGCAACAAGCTTCTCAATAGTCATTTGAGAAGCATCACTACCTCCATTCATCTTGAAGAAGTGAGACAAAAATGTTGCGCACAGCTTAAGAAATTCACTGAGAAATTTTAAGAACGCATAGTGAGCAACTTGGCTCTTATACCATGAAACAAAACCAGATAGAACAAAGAAATAATGTGTTTATTACCCAATGAAAAGCAGATAACAGTTTTGGAGATAAAGAACTCAAAACAACTCACTGATAAAGTTGAGATTACAGAACTTATAATTAAATAGCTGAACTAACTTGCTAACATTTCTCAACTAAGACTGAGATAACTAATCTCCTATTTTTACTCAACTGACAAAGACCAGATCAACTACTAACAGCTGAAAACTTAAATAAAATTATTGAAATATAACACGTTGACTGACTTAAACTAGGAGGGGATGCACTAACTTGTAACACAGCATGCATAAGCCAAGAATAACCTTTCTCTTTTTTTTTTTTTATTTCAAAATTGTTATACATTTTAAATTATAAATGCTTTTATATTATAAAAAATTTGATCCCTTACAATTTTCAATATATAAGTTATTAGATTATTTTAGTTAAAATCAAGGATTGAATTTTTAATATTTTTACTTTAAATTTCTAAATATTTAAAATAAGGTAAATGTAAACTCATAAAATTGATCCTATAATCATATTTTTTTTATTGATTTTATTAACTAAAATTAAGATTTTCGTCGAGTTTGTTAAAAGTATATTTTATTTGCAAATTAAATCATGCAATTGTTTATAAACTCATGAATTATAATCATAATAGTTTAATCACATTTTTAATAATTATGTTTCAAACATTTAAATCTTAAATTTTATTTATTTAAAAACAAAACGAAGTAAAATATATAACATAAAAAAAATATTGTATTAATAATCAGAACAACAAGAAGAATAAAAAGTATTAGAAATGGTACTTTTGTCTCCAGAATTGTGCTCTTGAATTGAAATTTAATTCAGAACCAAATCAACCAAATATATATATATATATATATATATATATATATATATATATATATATATATATCATTTATTTTGGAGAAGACGAAAAGATATAGAAAGGAAAAAAAAAAGCTTGCATCTATTTCGTATAACATCTAATCATAAGCTAAATATTTTTGTATACTTGCATCTATTTTATAAAATGATTAATAATAGGAGTGGCTTAGCAATTATGCTCCTTAAACTGATCTCATTATCGTTGATAGACGGCTTGAAAATGTTATTTCAAAATTTCGGTTACTTAGCCTAAGATATTATATACTGGGAGGCTATCTAATGAGGTGGGTTAGTGTTAAGAATGAGAGAAAGGCTGTCATATTTGATATTTTTTTATTTTTTTTTGAAGAAGGCTTTGTTGATTAACACATCAACTGAATAAGATTTGATGTGTTAACTAATTTTTTTGTTTAAACATGAATGAGATTCTTGTATGTTTTTGAAACAGAAAGTCATAAAAATTACAATGTTTCATTTTGATTAAAAATGGGTGCTCTAAAACTGTGTGCAGCTTATTTCAGAATGACTAGTTTTTAAAATGGAAAGGGAGACTTCCTGTAAATACTGTATTCGGATTATTTCAGAACGTGTAGTTTCGGACACGCAGAAACGCAGGGACCCTTGAAACTTTTCGTCCTGTTTAGCCATTCCAACCGCAAACAACTAACTCTTTATTTTCTGCTCCCTTCTTCCCTCTCTCTGGCGATTCATCGATCCACAACTGCGAAGTGACGGCGGCTGAATAGTTGCTTTTGAAATCGATCAGTTTTCGTTTCTTTTGCACTCAGTGATGTTATCCATATTTAGGCTAAGAATTGCTTGAACAAATTAACCCCCAGCTTTAGTCATCATGTGTTGGCTGGATTATTGAATTTTTAGAGTGTTTGGACAGTATCTGTTTAATTCTTTACTTGAAAAAAATATAAGAAGTAAGCTTTTCCGGTTGGGCAGCATTGCATGCTTTATATGATCCCCTTCATGTAGCATTTGTTTCATTGTTAAGAGGTTTAGGTTACGAAGAAGATGAAGCTTACGCCAGTCCTAATTACCTTGTCTTATCATAAGTTGAAGTAGACATAAGAATTGTGGAAATGTCATCTGGTTTGGTTTGATCTCTGAAAATGTTTCATTGAGTTAAATCTATTTTATTGTTGTTATTAATATTTGTTTAATGGGGTAGTGGCGCAATAATCCCTCTCGTTGCAAGGCAGCTGATTTTAATGGGTATCATTGTTGGCTAATTAATTTCACTTCTTTTTCAGGTGGAACTAGGGGCCCTGTCTGTTGGTATGGAAAGTGGATTATAATGAACATAAGAAGCAAATATTTAATGTTGTTATCTATTGCTTCTATAAAAATTTTTATATATTATTACGTTTAGAAACTTAGGTCTGTGATTATGTCACATGTAACACGTGTTGGTTGGTAAATTATTTTCTTTTTAATGGCCTTTTCTCATGAGAGTGTAACTAAATGATCGCGTATGTGTGTTCATGTCTATTTCAAAAAAAAAAAAAAAAATTACATGTAGGGAATATTTTTAACCTGTTTTCAGATTTCTTTCGTACCATAACAGAACTATGCTATATGCCTTATCTGTGCCATTCATTCTTATCTTTCCCTTATGTTATAAATTAAAATGGTCTAGCTAAAAATCACACTCTTTGATTTTTTTTTTCTTTTTTTTTTAAATAAAATATACATATTGAAAAAAATTCTGTAAATTTTCCGATTTTACCACTGTCACAGATAATCAAAAACCAATTTTGAACAAGGATGGAAGTCACCACCGCGCATTTTTGCACTCCTTAAGCACTGGAAATGGTGGCTTTTGCTGGCAACCATCATTTTCTTTCTCGTTGTAGGCCAGAAATAGTGAATGGACGGCAACCCTTCATCAGACTGTTGCCTTCCCAATTCTTTACATCCCTCTCTTTCTACTTCCTTCCTCTCAAGAGCCTTCAACCTCTTCTCCTCCACCCTCCATTACAACTCTTGCCTTTATCTACTTCTTCCTTGGATTACTCATTGAGGGTGATAACATCCTGTATTCTACTGGCCTCTTGTACATATCTGCCTCTACTTACTCTCTCATTTGCTTCTCAATTAGCTTTCAATGCTGTTTTCTCATACTTCAGCAATTCTCAGAAGTTCACTTCTTTAATTCTTAACTCTGTTGTTGTGCTTTCATTCTCTGTGGCCCTTCTTGCTGTCAATGATGACTTCGATAGTCCATCAGGAGTCTCTAAGTGGAAATTCATCATTGGGTTTCTTTGTATTGTTGGTGCTGTCGCAATGTACTCTCTTTTGCTTTCACTCATGCAGCTGTCCTTCCAAAGGATCATCAAGAAGGAAACCTTTTCTGTGGTATTGGAAAAGCAGATTTACACCTCACTCGTTGCCAATTCTGCTTCTATTGTGGGTCTTTTGCTAGGGGGAATGGAAGAGTTTGCATGAAGAAATGGAGAGTTCTGGTGAGGGACGGGTGTCTTACATTATGACATTGCTTCGGACAGCAGTGAATTGGCAGGTTTGTTCTGTTGGTGTTGTAGGCTTGATTTTCTTGGTATCTTCTCTCTTCTCCAATGTAGTAAGTACTGTTTCTTTGGCTGTATCTCCTATTGCTTCTGTCTTGGTGTTCCATGAAAAGATGAATGGTGTGAAGATAATCGCTTTGCTCATGGCTTTCTGGGGTTTTGGCTGTTATACTTGCCAGAATTATCTTGATGATTCTAAGCTGAGGAGAACACAACAGGGTGATAATGAAACTCATCATGATTCTATATGCTGATCATTTTGCTATTGATATTTTACGAGTCGAATCTTAGATTTTGAATTTAATTCTTTGATGGTATTTACAAGAAAATTTGGGTTCAATATCAGAATTTAGAAGAGATAATGATGGGACATTCTTTGAAGCAAGAAGCTTTGTTTGGATGAAAGTTTTCCTTTGGCTTTGAATATGTCCTTGTTGCTTTAGAGAAAGAAGCTGATTAATAAGAAAGCTGCAGCGGCAATAGGACAAATTTTCTGGACCTTGAAAAAATTCAGATTTTTTCTGTTTTGTGGCATTGATTATGTCAGAAAATTCAATTAGTGTTTATATTTTATAAATGCAGTATTATTTAATAATTTTAAAGCATTTAATCTATATTGCATGAATTGTTATATCTGGTGTGCTTGTTTTCTTTTGAAGGAATGTTTTGTTGCAGGATCTGTTTTTCTAAAGCTTTTTGAGGGGCTCAAATTTATTGTCAGAAGGAAGAGAGGTGTTTATAGTTAGCCTTCCTAACATAGGACAAACTGGGTTTAGCCTCCGGAAAGAAAAAAAAAAAATCTAGCATCCGGAAATGGAATTGATAATTGTGTAGGGGTTGGAAATGAAAATGTCTTCTGTTTCGAAGTATTTGTGATGCTAAAAGACAAGTCCTACACAATTTTTTTTTTTTGAAGAATAAACCATATTATTACGGCAAAGAAAGAAAGTCTGGTACATATCCTTCAACACTAAACAACCAAAAACAGCAGAACCTCATCATACATTCCTGCCCCAACTCATTAAAATAATGTGCTAAAGAATGAGCCACCGAGTTGGCACTTCTTCTAACAAAAATAAATTCCTTAACCTCCACCTGTCCTGTCAATGCAAGGATGTCCTCCATCATCTGCTAACCTTTCTATAAGAAGTTTGCAGTCCCCTTCTAAAATAATATTTCGCATTCTAGTCCCAGCCAGCTTCTCAATTGTCCAACGCGGAATTCATGCAATGATTTCGAACCCGATAGTAACGGGCCTTGTTATTTTCATCATGGCTAAAATCATGACATGGTTCAATAGAGTTGGTCTGTAGATTTCAGCATTGTCGTTTCATTATGCGTAAAAAAAGGGTTGGAATCACCGCACAAGACATACAAACTTTTTTATAAAATTGAAATGCCCTTCTTGAATAGACCAAAAACAAAAAAAGCATACAATTAATTTAATAATATTGACTACCAACCAATAATGAGAAACCAAAAAATAAAAAATAAAAAGAGATAGAGAGAGAGAGGCAGGACCTAGAACATGTCAATCTTAACTCTTCTTTATATTTATGTGTGAATTTTCTAACATAATTAAGTATTGTGTGTAGAAATTTATTAAGCAATTACTGTCCAATCCATCGAAGAAAAATCAAAGAAATACTACACAACAGCATAAATAATTTCCCTCTTTTTATATTTCTATAAATGCTGCTTGCAACAACACCTTACTACTTTTCTATTTATATTAAATGTACGTAACTATCACTAACAGAAGAAATGCCTTCCTTCCCACTTCATTGTGCTAACTTCTTATTTATTTATTCTGCTATTCCTTTGTAATTTGCCTTTTTTAATTCAGAGGAAAGTTTTTCTTCTAGCTACAAACATATCATCCAGTATCATAAAACCCCAAAACATATGGACTGTAATTTTTTTTTTAATGTGTTTTTCTATAATCTGAAACTCATAAGTCAATCATCTGCTCTGAATAAATTATTTTTTTAGCCTCTTATTCTAAAATGAATTTTGAGATTTCACTTTCATTAAACATAATATAAAATAGCCTAGTGGCATAACATATCAAATTCAAATGCAAATGCATGCATAACCTAGTGGTAAGGGTGAACTTTGGCTCTGTAAGAGCTATTGAATGAAAGTATATTCCATAATATTTTTTCAACTCATTAAATTTCAAATCAATCAAAAAAAGATAATATAAAATAATAAACATCTGTTGGCCACTTGTCAAATGAAAATGTATTTATGTATGTTAAAAAAATGTTCACGCCTATATTGTGGTCCACTTTTATAATTATAGTTCGCCAGGCCATGACCATTAATTATTTATTATTCTCTCCTTTTCTTTATTTTGTTTCATAATTTATAATTGAAGGTTTGTTTCAAATATATCTTCTGCACATTTCCTTTATTCAGGATATTTTATTTTTTATAATCCTGTCTATAACATAATCTCAACTGTCAGTTTTGCACGTACAGCGATCTTTTCTATTTGAGTTCATTCTATCAATTTATACAAAATATAAAGCATAAATAAAATGATTGATTTATTATTAATGACGTGCAAGTACAAACGATAACCAATGATATTTTTGGATAATTAAAAGAGAACTAATCACATCTGACATTCAGAGAGTTGACTGAAGGTACAGCATGGATTGTCAAACAACTCATTGGTATAATTAGGGTGAGTAGGACCCGTTCTAAAACGGTTCTTTGAAAACGATCGGTTAATGTCCACAATTTTTTTTTTTCAAATTGCAGAATCAGAACTAGTATTAAAAAATTAATTTAATTTTAATTGATTCAATTTAATTCTCATTTTTAAATAAAAAATTAATTCTCTATATTTAAATATATCAAATTCTCTTACAAATTTAAGTTATCTTTTTATTCTATAAAATCAAATTGATCTAACATATTAAATTGAGGTTATATATATATATATATATATATATATATATATAACCTCAATTTACTCCTACTACAATAACTAATGTTAATTTATATATTATATAGTTATATAATTTGATAATTTATATAAATATATTATTTATAAAATATTTAATATTTATGTTTTAATTTGTACATAATATTTACATATATAAAAATTATATATAATTTATAAAAATAAAATATATATTTTTTAATTTTATTATTTAATTCAATTTCGTACAAGTCAATTCCAACTTAATTTTTGGTTTGATTGTCAATCTTATTTTATACACGCTATTTCGATTTGATTTTAATCTTATCTCAAAAAATTTTATTTTTTTAATTCAAAACTAGTATCAATCCAATTATTCAATTCATTTTGATTTCTCTAAAAATCATGTTCAACCTTAATCAAAGCAATTGAGATTGATTTGGCAATTAATTAAAGTATATATAATTCAATTATCTTAAATCAAAGCAATCAAGATTGATTTGGCAATTAATTAAAGTATAAATAATTCAATTATCTTAAATTAATTCATCTTTTTATGATAAAGATATTTAAAATTTAATATTCTATTATCAATTTTTTAGAAATAATTCTTTTATTTGTCCTTCTCAGGAAATTTTAAATATAAAAAATTACAATTTTACAATAAAGAGACACAATAAAAGATGAACCTTACAAGTTAAAACTTGAAACACCATCCGATGCAGACTTGTTTATGAAAATGAATTATTGTTAGTGTTAATTGAATATAAAACTTAACCGTTTTTATTTTATCATGACTCAAGAGTTTCTCTCTCTCTAGAGAGAGAAAAAGAGATTGAGTAAGCTATATATATATATATATGAGCAAATATGTAAATTATTTGTAATTTAAACACAAAATTATATATTTTCATTAATTTATAATTATAATTATATTTATATTATCTACTCTTTCCACTTTCTGCATTTGCATTCAATGTCAATTGGCAATACAGCTCGCACTTCACCATTTCATCTTCTAAATCAACCTACCTCCACTATTATTCAACTTGGTCTGTGTGGGGGAGAGAGAGATGCTATCAATACCAACTTAGATCTACCCACCATTAACGCTTTTTCATACTATTGTTGATGAGATGAAAAAAGTAATGATCTTAAAATGACCCACCCACTCACTCACACATTACATTTTAGAACATAGTAATAACAAGATAGCTGGTGGGTTGGGTTCCACCACCCACCAAAAAATGGATGAATGAATTCTACGCCACCTCTCTCTTAATTGTACGTCCTTCTGGCTCCGCCATCACTCCTTCATCAATTTTTTCAACTACCCTTTTTTTTTATAAAAAAAAAAAATTTCTAATTTAAGAGGTGAAACTCAACATCACCCCCTACTACACATTCTGTCTTTATGTGCCTTTCTACATTTTCTATTTTTCTCTTCTCCTTTCCCATTCAAATCTTTCATCATTCATACCCAATCACATATCTACATATTATTTATTCTTCTTTCCAATCAACCTAATTTACTTTCATTTCTGCTGCTACTTCGTTCAACCTCCATAAGTATTCCCAGTTCAAATTAATTAATTAACTAAAACCCATAAATCAACATAAAAATTCCTGTTTAATTGAATAATTTCAGTAAAAGCAAAGAAAATAAGAATAGCTTAACCTTTCTTCTCAGTAAAAAAAAAACAAAGATTAACCACGTCAAGATTTGAGATAGAAATTTTTTTTAATCAAGTATCAATCACACAGTTGATATCTAATCATCCAACTGCATTCAAAATTAAATTTAACCTAATTAACAAAATAAAAATCCTTTTTAGCCTATTTCAAATAAAAATGGTTATATTAAATTAATGTAAAGAAAACATTCATTCTAATTTGAAGGAAATAATTAAAATAAATTATATATATTATTTAAATTTTTCTTAATTATTTTTAAACTTTTAAATTTTATTATACTAATTAGTTTATTACTTTTCACTGTACATAGTATAATTTTTTATTCTTTATTATAATAAACACCCACAAAACTTAATCTATAATTTTGATAATCTTCATTACTGTTATTCAAATTCTAGCCATAACCATAACAATGTCATGTATACCACTTAAAATGATGATTTTTTTTCTAAAAAAAAAAGAGGTATTTTTATTCATTATTGTCACAATTTATTATACGTATGTTCAAAATTACAAAAAAAAAAAAAAAAGTATTGCAAAAAATACTGTGTAAACATAAATTTATTTTTCATTTTATATATATATAATTAAGAATCACTAGAAAAGCATCCAAAAAAAGCATAAAAATTATACTACGTAAAGTTAGAATAGTGAGAAAATTAATATGATAAATTTAAAAAATTTGAAGAAAATAGCTAACAAAAAAAAATAATATACACTTATTTTTAATTATTCCTTTGAATAAAAATAAATTTTTTATCATTAATTTGAATTTATTATTTTTATTTAAAATATACTAAAAATATTTTTTTAAGTAAGGTAAAACTTGATTTTGAATGTAATTGGATAAATAAAAAAATCCGAGTACCCAATTTATAGATTCACATGACTTTTCATTACCATTTCTATTGAAAAAGAACTCTATGACACAAATTCATGAGATTTAACTACTTTTTTAAATTAAAGGATTCAATGCTCAAAAAAGTAAATTTTAAAATACAAAATTGCATTTGAAAAAAATATATATATATTTCCACATTATTATTATCATTATGTTTTTTTTTTTTTTTTGAAAGGATTACTATCATTATGTTTAACAAAGTAAAAGACAAGTGATTAATTCACTGTAATTGGAATTTAATTTACGTGAAACGAAAATATGCATCACAAGTTATACAGCAAAAAATAATATGCGGTAATGTTAATCAATAAAATGTACACACAGAACCAACAAATTTGACTGTTTCCCCCACACCCCCCATTTCCCTTCTTTTATAATTTAATTACTTCATCAAAACATTGATTTTTAGAGATTTTTTTTTCCTTAAAACAAAGGATAACAACAAAATATTTTTTTTTAAAAAAAAAAGAAGAAGAAAATGTGGAGGGGCAAAATCGTACTTTAAAAAGAAATGGTCAAACGTGAACGACTCATAGTTCTCAACGGTTGTGATTGACCCTCCCAAAATCGCAAAGCTTCCTCGAGCGGTTGGCACAAAATGACGCCGCCGTGGATAGATGAGGCTTCTCTGGAATCTTGACTTCGCCGTCTGGTGGCAACCCTCCTTTCTTTTTACATTGCAGCCTGTTAGGGCTTGGCCTCACCAGAGGACTCAAACAAAACGCTAATCCTGACACATTTTTTGCGTGCCCGGGCTTCCCCCGCCTCACCACCGCAGAGCCCCCCGGTGTTCTCTTCCACCATTGCATCGACTCTGAAGAGGATCCACTGCCTGACGGGGACCGATCGCGGTACTCGTAGTCGTCCTCCAAATCCGCCCCTCTTGCTGGCGACATTCCTCGATCTATCGTCCGACGAGGTTTATGCCCTATAACGGCGGAAAATTCAGGCGCAGATTGCTTTCTCCTGCGAGTAGAAAACATGGTAGAGAACCAGGAAGGCGAAGAAGATGATGCGTCGCTCGAATTCCGAGAAGGGACGACGGAGGCAGGATCCGTATTGAATTTCTCGGATCTGGACCTGAATAGATTGGACAGGAGGGAGAACTTGGCGTGCTTGGTTTTGTAGGTATTTGAGGATCCATAGGTGGTGGGGAAGGAAGAGTTGTAGGTGGGGCCTATGTGAGGAGTGCTGTAGAAGGGGAGATGGTGGGACCATGAAGTGTCGTCTAATTTCCGGCGAGCGACATAAGGGGAAACGGAACGAGGGAACATAAGAGGAGGGGGTTGCGCGTCTGAGTTGATGCGGGTATCATCAGGTCGAGCTAGTTGAGGATGTTGGTGGGCGTGGGCTTGTGCTTGTGCGGCGATGAGGCAAAGAAGGCGTTCCCGGAGACAGGAGGCGCAGACGCCGACGCTGCCACTGAGATCGCAGGGGTGCTTCTTACAGCTCATTTATTTATTTATTTATTTTAGTATTATATAAGATGTAACAGTCTATAGATAGGTCTATGGATTTGTGAGGATAAAAAGTGTAGAGGGGTTCATGGGAAGACGGTGGCGCTGCTGTTGTGCTGTGCCATATTTTCAGATGTAGGACTAAGAAAGGGGAGGTTTTGTCTTCTTCTGCTTAGTTTAGAGTTTGGACAGTGGGAGATAGAGAGAGAGAGAGAGAGAGATACAAATGAGATTATATATAACATTTTATAAAGTAAATGAACAGTGAACGTTTGGGCTGGACATTTTTAAAAAAAAAAAAATAGCTAGCGTTTTGGTATCTTTATTACTAAAATTTCAAAGAGAGAGGGAAAAGGCAAAAGTAAAAGTAGCAGTCAAAATTATTAATAGTAGAGACTCTCAAAAAAACACTAATAATAGTAATGGAGAAAAAGCAAAAGCCTTCAAGCTTACACCTGAATATTATTGGTTAAGTCCACCGATGGATATTTTCCAGCAGTAATTAATCAACTATCCTGCATGTAAATTTTCTCAGTTTCAACATTTGTCAAATTGTATGATTTTCCGCCAAGTTGCAGCAATTGCTGGTCTTTTAGGAGCTCTAAGGGCACACAACAAGGCAAGCCAATGATTGATTTTCCTAAGTTGCTGGTGCTGGAAGGTTAGTTACCCTGTCCTATCCTATTATTTTCTGAGTTGCCCAATTCTGCATTACTCACGAAAGCATCTAGGTCGTTGTCTATAATCCCACTGCTTGATGTCCACAAAGGACGAAAATATTGCTTTCCTTTAATCATGTCAACTTTAGACTTAATTATATCTATGCATATCATTGATTTCATAATATTCTGTGATTATTCTCTGTTAAAAAAAATAATTATTTTTCATGAATTTATTTGTAAATAAATTTTTATATTTGTCATACTACAAAATAAAAAATAGAAATCATTTCAAATAAAATAAATTTTGTGTTTGATTTTAAGTGTAGAATTTAATAAAATATTTTATTTTATAAAAATATCATTGTGTTATTTTTAAAAAAAAGTTTACAAATGTAAAAAACATATCAAGAAGAGGAGAGAGAGACAGAGAGAGTAAAGAGAGAAGAAAGAAATAGGAGAAAGAAGGAGAGAAGACAAAGAAAGTTAAAAAAAATATTTATATATTTTTATCACAATGAAAAAATTTTACAACTTTAAAATTTATTTTCAAATTAAATGTGATAGAATTTAGTTTAGTCATAATCAATTCAAAAGATTCAATGAAATAAAATTTTAAATAAATTTTTATTTTTACCAAATACATAAAATATAAATTTATAAATAAATTTTATAAAAATTATAGAATCATTTATACCAAATACAGTGGGAAAGTTTTGTTTGATTACTCTTTCCACATCTGCATGCATGAATTGGATCTGCAACAGAGAAATTGGGCCCGGTGTTGGGAATTAATAAAGCTGCTTTTGAAAGTGCAAGGAGTCAGTTCTAGGTTGTTGATCCTCAGGTAAGAATTTATTTTCCTAAAATTGTAGAATTATCATGTGCCCAACTTAATTTCTAGAACTCCATTTTTCCTTGTCCAATATGCTCAACTATAAAAGTAAATAGATATTTGCATTTGTATGCATGTTTTCCGTTCCTGAGTTCTCGACCTGCGAATTGAATGATCAGACATTTTATGCGTTTTTACGTGTAGCATTCCTCTTCAACCACATGCATCAAATCAGTGCTAACAACAGTCTCCAAAAAAAAAAGATTTAAAAAAAACACCTTCTGTGTTTTCCACCTAGATAGAACTACTGGAATGAATCAAGTAAAAGTTTTTTGGAAAATCTACCGTTCAGAAAATATGATAAAGCTCCTTTTAGAACCATCCAAAACTGATGTCCATGATTCTCAGCAAATATAAATTAAAGAATGACCTGCTAATTAGGAGAGATAGAGAAAGAGGGATTATTATCAGTTCTCCACAATAACTATTTAATTATCAAACTGACTTACAGGGGTCATCTATCCTCAATCATTATGAACAAGAGTTAGTTCATAATTAGCTTGGTCTATATTATATGGATGATGCTTTGAAGTCCTAATTGTATTACTTTCTAAAGTAACGTCTCAGCTTGGTCTTATGTTAAAGGTTGGATTTAGTCTTCATGTCTGTATTTTCCCAAGCCTCTTACTTTCTGCTATTGCTTTGTAACTTGTCATTTTTAACTAGGAGCAACAAAGAGTTTTCTGCTGCAAACATGTCATTTAGTGTCATGGAAAATATATTATATTGTGGTTCGAAAGTTGACCATATATTATAATATTTAATGTTTCCTATTTAGTTAAAATTTACCTATTTTTTTAGACTTTCTATTTAATATAGAAATAAATCTAAGCCATTCATTTTGGTATACGATAAACATATCAGATTTGAAGTTATTCTATATATAAGTTAGTCATCTCTCTACTTTAAGATATATGTAGTATTAGGAAAAACTATTTCATCAAGTTCTATGCGACATTAAAAAGGTCAAGGGAGAGAAATCAATCCTAATTACGGAGTAATGATAACGAATTTCGCATCAAGTAAGTACCCTTATGTTTATACGTGATGATTTATTTATTTAAAATCCTATGATTATGATGATTTTTGTGCCTTAAGATTAAATTTAACATGTGTTATCAGAGCAAGTGTTACAAATAAATAAATTATTTGTATATTATGATTGATAGTTAAGATTTACAATCACATAATTATGTTTATTATTACATGTTAACGGGTTAACAAAGAATTTTGTTGTCACTGTATGATTTTTTAACCGAATTATTTTATGGTTAATGTTACATTTACGTAAATGTTTATGAATGTTGAATGTGATCACATGATTGTTAGAAATTGTTTTGATGGTTTTGTCGACAATTTCATGTGAGAAGCATTTTGTTTCTTAGTTTTGGAATTATAATTCATAAATAAAAAATGTTAGTTTGGTCCATAAAGTATTGGTTATGGATAATTTAATTCTAAAAGTTTTGATTTCTTAAATTGGTTAAATTGGTCATATTAATGATATTTTGACCTAAAATCAAAATTTTATTTCAATTTTATCTCTTTTTTTTGGGACATTACGATTATTTTGTTATATGACATTAAGATTAAAACTAATTTTTTAGTCACCAAAATGGCCAAATTAATTTTAGAATGTGTAGTCATATAATTTATGAATTTATGGAATGCTATTGTAAAGTTTTATTGATTGATAGAAATTAAGGATTTTACCCAAAGGTAAATCGCTATTCTATAACTAATAAATATAAAGAAAGAAATTTGATATATTTTTGTCATATATATATAGAGTTATCCAAAGATGCTATATGCATTTGGTAAGATTTATTAGGTTACCTTATAAAGTTTTAAATAGTATTCTATTTATAATGATAATATATATTGTTGTGTTTGCTCAAAAAAGACCTATAATATATTTTGTGTTTGATTATTTGAATCTATTAATTTAGTGAGCATTTATGTATTTGCAGTTGTTTCCCTACATTCACATACTACTATTGTTATTGTCTTTAATGGTTTGAACTTCTTGAAATAGCGCGAACAAGTCAATTTCCATTTAAGTGTATTTGATATTGACTTGGCACTATTGGAAGAAAAGCCTACTGACATTACTAATACGAGCAGTGAGGTTGAAGTTGAAACATAAAGCATGGGATAGATCTAATAGATTATGTCTTAATTTCATGCAGATGACTATTGATAACAACATTAAATCCACTCTTCCATAAAGTGTAAAACTAAGGAATATCTTAAGTTTGTGGAAGAACGCTTTTGTTCCGCTAATAAGTCACTTGCAAGGACACTAATGGCTAAACTCACAACCATGAAGTACAATGGCTTGCGAAGTATGCAACAACATGTCCTTAATATGACTAATATTGCAACAAGACTTAAGAGTCTGGGTATGAATATGGATGACTCATTTCTGATGCAATTTATTTTGAACTCGTTACCTCCTGAGTATAGACCATTTCAAATTAACTATAACACTATTAAGGATAAGTGGGATGTTAATGAATTGTCCAGTAAGCTTACTCAAGAAGAGATAAGACTAAAGGCATAAGGAGTTCATACAGTGAACCTAGTGGGTCAAGGAGCTGGTAAAGTTCTCAAACCAAAATCCAAGAAATTTAATGAGAAAGGACCTGTTAAAGTTTCACAGGTTACTGATGATGAAAAAAAGGAAATAAGGCAGATAAATATCATTTCTATAAAAAGGAAGGACATTATCAGAAAGACTACTTAAAGTTTGGTTCGAAAAGAAAGGTACATTTAATACTTATGTATGTTTCGAATCAAACTTACCTGAAGTTCCTTCTAATACTTGGTGGTTAGATTCTGCTACCACTACTCATGTTTCCAATATGATGCAGGGATTCCTTACAATCTAGAGCATAAACCCAAATGATAACTTTTTGTTTATGGGGAACTGAATGAAGGCCCCAATTGAAGGCATAGGGACTTATCATCTTGTTTTAGATATTGGATGCCACTTAGATCTATTTCAAACTCTCTATGTACCTTGACAATCTAGAAACTTAGTTTCTGTACTGAGACTGGATGTTAAAGGGTTTAGCTTTAAAGTTGGAAATAGATGTTTCAATTTATTTAATAAAGATAATTCCTTTATTGGTTCTAGAATTCTTATGGATGGTTTATAAACTTGATGTTGATTTCCCTACATGTTTAATGTGTGTTCATCAAAATATTGGAATTAATTGTAGTTTGGCAAATGAGAACTCTACTTACTTGTGGCATAAACTTTTGGGTTATATATCCAAAGCAAGGTTAGAAAGATTAGTAAGGAATGAGATTTTACCAAATCTAAATTTTACTGATCTTGATTTATGTGTGGATTGCATTAAAGGAAAGCAAACCAAGCATAACAAGAAAAGAGCCGCAAGAAGTACTTAACTTCTTAGGATAATACACACTGACATATGTGGACCTTTTGATACTTCATCCTTTATTGGAGAAAAGAATTTTATCACCTTTATAGATGATTTTTCACGGTATGGATATGTCTATTAGCTTAAAGAAAAATCTCAAGCTGTAAAATGCCCTTGAGGTGTTTGTTAAAGAGGTTGAAAGACAATTAGACAGAAAAGTAAAAATATTAAGGTATGATAGAGGTGGTGAATAATTATAGAAGGTACGATGAACCTAGACAAAATCCAGGCTCATTTGTAAAGTCTCTCTAAAGTCATGGCATATGTGCACAGTATACTATGCTAGGCATACCTCAACAAAATGGTGTGGCAGAAAGGTGTAATAGAACATTAATGGATATGGTTAGGAGTATGATGAGTAATTCTTATTTACCTAAATCTTTGTGGATGTATGCACTTAAGACCACAGTGTATTTGTTGAATATGATTCTTAGTAAGGCAGACACCTGCATGTTTGAGGTTGTCTAGTAAAAGCACGAGTATATAATCCCCATGAAAAGAAATTAGATTCTTGAATTGATAGTGGTTACTTTATCAGTTACCCAGAGAAATCCAAAGGGTATACTTTTTACTGTCCAAACCATAGTTCTAGAATTGTTAAGACAGGCAATGCCAAATTCATTGAGAATGATGAAGTTATTAGGAGTGTTAGTAAGCAAGTTGTGGATATTCATGAAATAAAGTTTGATGTTCCATCACTTATAAATGTTCCCACATCCACAGTTGTTCCAAATATTGTTCTAGAATTGCAAGAACAAAGAAATTGTGAACAATATTTGAATGAAGAAGCACCCTATGAAGAAATTAACTTACGATCAATGGCTGATAATAATGTTTGGGAATTCGTTGAATTGCCAGAAGGTTCCAAATGAGTTGGGTGTAAATGGTCTTTAAGACTAAATGCTACTCGAATGGTAATATCGAACGATATAAAGTTGGACTTATTGCAAAGGTTATACTAAAAAAGATGGCGTTGATTATAAATAGACGTTTTCACCTATTTCAAAGAAAGATTCTCTAAGAATCATTATGGCTTTAGTAGCTCATTATGATTTGGAGTTGCATCAAATGGATGTAAAAATCATCTTTCTTGATGGAAAACTTAAGGAGAAAGTTTATATGAATTAACCTGAAGGTTTTTCCATATAAGGAAAGGGTCATATGGTGTGTAAACTTAAGAAGTCAATATATGGACTTAAACAAGCTTCTAAGCAATGGTATCTTAAGTTCAATGATACCATCAAATCTTTCAATTTTCAAGAAACACTGTTGATCGGTTGATTTATTGAAAGATCAGTGGGAGTAAGTTTATATTTCTAATTCTATATGTTGATGATATTTTGTTTGCTGTTAATGATTTGGGTATTTTGTATGAGACTAAAGACTATCTCTCTAAGAATTTTGAAATGAAAGATATAGGAGAGGCATCCTATGTGATTGGAATTTCAATATTCAAAAAGATATCACAAAGATTGTTAAGACTGTCTCAGAAAGTCTATATTGAGAAAATTCTTGAGAAATTCAATATGAACAAATGTTCAACGAGTGTTGCCCCAATACAAAAAGGGGATAAATTTAGTCTCATGTAATGCCCAAAGAATAATGTGGAACATACAAAAATGGAACCATTCCATATGCCTCTATTGTGGGTAGTTTGATGTATTTGCAAACCTATACTAGACCTAATATTAGCTTTGTAGTTGGAATGCTTGGTCGATATTAAAGTAATCCTAGTATGGATCACTAGAAAGCTACAAAGAAAGTAATGACATACCTTCAAGGGACTAAGGATTATATGCTCACGTTTAAGAGATCTTATCAATTAGAAGTGAATGGATATTCAGATTCAGATTATGTTGGATGTCTTGATAGTAGAAAGTCAACATTTGGCTACTTGTTCCTATTAGCTGAGGGAGCAATCTCATGGAAAGTGTCAAACAATCTGTCATTGTTGCATCTACTATAAAAGCCGAGTTTGTAGTATGTTATAAAGCTACAATTCATGCATTATGGCTGCGAAACTTTATTTCAGGATTTAGGGTCATCAACACCATTACCAAGCTGCTGAAAATTTACTATGATAACTCTGCAATAGTTTTCTTCTCCAAAAACGATAAATATTCTAAAGGTACGAAGCATAGGGAAATAAAATATTTTACCATTAAAGAGGAGATTTAGAAACATAGAGTGTGTATTGAACATAGTAAGACAGATCTTGTGATTGTTGATCCGTTATTTAAAGGTTTACAACTAAAGACATTTAAAGAACATGTACATAGAATGGGTTTTGGTTGTACTGATGATTGATTATGATGATGATGACACCCTCTTGAGCTCACTAATGATATGTGTTTTTACCTTATTGATTATTTCTTGCTCCTTAGTTTTGTGGACACTTAATGTTTTGAACAAGAAATTAATGTGTCTTTAAGACAATTATAAGGACATTATGTTATTCATATATATATAATTTATGAGACTCGACATGATAGGTTGCTAATGTGGTAGTATATGGAAGGAAGTATGCAATTTGAAAGTATATGACCGCCATAACTCTCATTATATGATTTGTTATGTTAAAATCAGTCATGATGAATGAATGACATTATGAGATTTATTTATGTGTGCCTAATTTTACACTATTAAATATTACGAATTGTCGAACTAAGTGAGAGAATGTTAGAATATATTAGATTGTGGTCGAAAGTTGACCATGTGTTCTATTATTGAATGTTTCCTATTTAGTTAAACCTTACCCATTTATTTAGGCTTCCTATTTAATAGTGGAATAAATTTAAGTCATTCATTCTAGTATATGATGGACGTTCCAGATTTGAAGTTATTTTATATATAAATTGGTCATCTATTCACCTTTAGATATATGCAGTATTAAGAAAAATTATTTCATCAAGTTATCTGCAACATAAAAGAGGTCAAGAGAGAGAAACCAATCTTGATTACGGAGTAATGATGGTGAATTTCGCATCAAGTAAATACACTTATGTTTATACGTGATGATTTATTTATTTAAGATTATATGATTATGATGATTGATGTGTTTTAAGATTAAGTTTAACAAAATAAATTGAAAATTTTTTTTTTTTAGAAAATAAACCGAAACTTTGACTACTACAAAATGTATGTTTTTCTATAATCTGAATTATATAGCATCAGCTGTGGATAATCAAGTGTTTCTTTTCGTTTTTTCCCCCTTTTATTTGAAGATGACATATGAGATTTCAATTTCATTAAAGATAATATGAAAGGACACAGGAATGTAGTATTGCATCGACGTGCTCGCCTTTTGCCAAGTGTGTCCTTTTTTTTATTTTTTTATTTTTAAAAAGAAAGATTAGTTATCATGCTAATCTCGACTCCATCTCCATCATATTTGTTCCAAAGAAAGCGATATCATTTGGTTTTTTGCGTCAAGCTGCTGAAAATACAAGCATTAATTAATTTAGGTATTAGATTTTGTTCCACTTTCATCTCCACAAAAAGCTATACATTCAATGGAATCCATGTGAACTTGAGAAAATAAATATGAGCTGCCATTGAATTTTCATTTAGATTTTCAATTATAATCTACAAAATAGAAGAAGTCAGGCAAGTAAATTAAGCTGGGAGTACAAGTCTGGCAGGGCAACGCATTCTGTCCACATAATATTCGCAGAAAAACCCAAAGCAGACGACAGACTTACTATTTGTTTTTAATTTTTATTTTTATTTTTTCGAAGTCAGCTGAATTAATTGTTTTCAATAAATATAACTTGAAGTTTCGTTGGTCCAAAGTAAGGTGTACTAAATGCAAATGGAAAAGTGAGACGACTTAAGGATTTCTCTATGTCAGAACTTCAATAATTTTTTTTTTTTAAAATCAAAACTTCGATAAATTTAGGGCGTCAGAGCTGTGTAATTAAATATGCAACTGCTCTTAGAGCAGCCATTCATTTGAGACATAAGCGTCTGTAACTATATGCATTTACTTACCATATGGTTTTTGGGTTAAAATTTGAATATCTCTTTTAAGAACATCAACGTCTTCTCAAGAGAAAAAGGCAGCAAGGACGAAGAAGATTAATTAGAAAAAGGAATAAAGAAGCTAAGCTGGGCATGCTTTAAACCAAACAATACTAGCGGGGCAATGCTTAAACCAACCACCCCTAAATCCTAAATCCTAAAAAAAAAAAAATGTAACGTTGAAAAGAAAAAAGGAAAAGAGTGAGCCAACTGCCTGAATCCTATACCCCAGGAAAATGCCTCACTCCCCCTACCATTTCATCTTCTACTTCTAATCAACCACTATCACTGTTATTCCTTCGACTTTATGTGTGTAATGATGTGATACCAATGTTTTTAAAACTGCACCCCTAATTGAATCGATTAATTAGTTGATTTTTGGTTCAATCAATTTAATTAATTTCATCAGTTTAATTTAATAAATAAATTTTTAATATTTTTAAATATACACAACTAATTTTTAAAGAACTAGAAAAAATAGTATAATATGATAAAAATAATGAAAAAATATTTGTAACATCTATGTTTTGGACAAAAGATTTTAGAAATTTTTAAATTTTTACAAAACTACGTAATTTTAAATTGAATAAATTTGATTTGATTTTAATTGATTTTTTCGATCTTAATCGATTTTTTCGTTGATCAATTTCTTATCTCTAATCAGATAAAATCACTCATCAATTTTTTTATTTTACTAATCCAATTGATTAGTTTAATCTAATTTTAAAAACACTAATAGATTACCGCTGCTGCTAAAATTGTCGTTTGTTTTAAATTTTAGATAAGTTCAAAAGTTTCAAAAGTTTTGGGTAAAATGTTAAAAATTTCATTATTATTTGAAATTTTAATAGCTTTAATTTATAAAAGTTTCAAATATGAATTCTCTCACACACAGTATTATTATTTTAAATAAAAATATAAAATTATTTTTAAAATTTATCTATTCTTTGTATTTTTTTTATGATATTTTCATTTTTATATTCTATTGAACTAGGATAATCAATCCTAGGTCTAAAATCTCTTTTGATCTTAACAAATTAGATTGATCGTCACTAATGTTTCAAATAAGTGTTGTTGTTGCAGAATTGAATCAATCCCTCAAGAAGAAATAAAGAAGTTGATGTATTCCAAAGTAACATGTAAATTGCGACCGCAACCTAAAAATTCTCGACCGCGATTCATGTTAAGACATGCTGAAAATTAAACAGGCGAAATCACAGTGTCATTCTCGGCTGTGATCCCTGAAAAGAGAAAGGTCAAAAGGTCACAGACGAATTCGCGGTAGAAATCTCGGCTGAGTCGCGACCGCAAATTTCAAAGAAATTCAAGAGGGAAGCAAGTCCACAACCACAGCATGACAAGTGTCCAATGAGACTGTTGGAAGTCAAAAATCGCAAAGACATCTTGCTAATAGCGACCGCGATCTTTGTGGAAGAAGGTTACCAATTTTGGTAGTTGAGTTCGCGATGTCTATCGCGTCCTGTGCAAGAAAAACTCACGATCGCGACTTTTGAAAGTAGGTGAAGGACAACGACTATATTTTTCGAGTGAAATAATAAGAAGATGCCACGTGGACTAGCCGTTAGAAACAAACGGGGTTTCTCTTGAAGAATTTGGATTTCGCGACCGCGAAAGGCAGTAGCGACCGCGATTTCATCCTGACAATCATTAAATGCAGAATCTGTCAAGCATGTCTTAAAGATTTAATGAGCTATGATCTGCAACGTCTCTTTAATGAAGTTTGGCTATAAATACCCCACCAAACAGCCATGAAGAAGGTTGCTAACAAATTTATTACAAGTATTGAAAGCTCTTAATCTTTGCTACTCATTTTTCTTCATCTTCTTCACATTTGTTAGGTGTGAGCATTAAACACCAGATTGTAAGGTTTTGTGTTAG
>CATIWR010214466.1:0-23108 GCA_949677035.1 Omphalea diandra
ATTGACCCTACACCCACTCCCAATTCTCAGCAATTGGGCATTCCACTATCTATCAATAGTGTTTTCAAGCTCACACCAAACTTTTACACGTGTTTTCAAAGGCTCACACAATAACCTTTACACTTGTCTTTTAGAGACTCACACAATAACCTTTACACTTGTATTTTTTAGGCTCACACAACAACCTCTCTAGAGTGTTTTAACATGCTAACACTATAACCTTTACAAATGGTATTTATGCTCACACCAAACAATCACTAAAAGAAAAGAAATGAATGAGTAGCAAAATTGCAAGAGTTTGGGTTATAAATTAATGAATTCTCTTGCATTTACATATGTTTGGTGAGGTATTTATAGTCTGTACCCACCAAAGAGACGTTGCAATAAAACTGGTACAAAAATCTTCAAAGTGTACTAGATAGATTTTGCATTAAATGCTTGACAGGCTTCATTCGCAGTCGCGAATTCTAAATTTCCACACTGGAACCGAAAATTGCAGCGAAAAATCCCATTTGTGTCTAACGGCTAGTCCACGTGGCGGCTTCTCATTGGTTTACTAGGAAAATATAGTCGTTGCTTTTCAACTGCTAAATAAAAAGTAGCGGTCGCGAATTACTTTGTGTAGGACGCGACTGAGGATGCAAATTCGTCTGCCAGAACTTGCATTCTCCATTTCACGAATCGCAGTCGTTACCAACAAATTGCCTTCGCGATTTTTATCTTCCAACAGTCACTTGGGACACTTGTCATGCTCTGGTTGTGGACTTGATTCCCTCTTGAGTTATTTCGCAATTCGCGATCATGACTGAGGTGTGACACACACCATGAATTCGTTTGGTATTTTTGGACTCCTTCTTTTGAATGAATCACGACCAAGAATGCCTCTGCCATTTCACCTGTCTGATTTCTAGCAATTTTCTTAATGGATTGCGGTTGCGATTTAGAAGTCATTTTGCATGTTTTGAAGATTATTAACTCTTTTCGACTTCCAACTTAGAGACTAACTAAAAACTGCAAAACAACACTAATTTGAGACATTAGATATGATCAATCTTCTTTGTCAATATCAAAAGAGGTCTAAGACTTAGGGTTAACCACCCTAATCCAACAATTATTAATGAACTTGAGGTTAATGAAAAATAAAACAATACACAACATATGAGTAAATATTCTTTAAATTTTTTAAAATTTCCCTTTTAGTTCTTAAGTTTTTAAACCATTTGTTTTCTCTTAAAAATAACACCTATATTTATTATTATTATTATTAGTAGTATTATTATTCACCATTGACTTTTTCTCCAGCTGTTTGGTAAAAATTAGAACAATACACTAAAGAAGAAAAATCCAAAAGGGGGGAAAAATAGTGCACAAAGATAACCGGATAAATAAAGAAGAAAACTAATTCCTTTATTCACAAAAGGCTTTTATTACTTTAAGCTTGTTCTTATTATAGGAAACTCTCAATCCTTCCTCCTTCAGTTTAAGCACATGTCTACAAAGAGATTTGGGAAGGTAATATATTTACCTTCTCATTCAATTTCTTTAAAGCATGCCTTATCAAACGTTATATATGATCTTTTGCTTCTTCTTTATTATATCCAACTTTTTAGTCATGTAATATTAAGCGCATATTTGTTACATTAAGAAATAAAATGAGAATAAAATTTTCACTTTATTTTCATATTTGATATTTTAATTTATTTTAAATGCTTAAGAATAAGAATTCAAATAAATTAGAATATCTCATTATTCTTAAAATTTTTTTGCCTAAATTTATTTGTAAAACATAAGGTGTGTGTGTATAGAATAAAGACAAAATATTACCCTAGGGTAATTTTGAGGATGCTATTATTGGACATCAACCTAGTTATCTTTGGAGAACTATAATGGCATCAAAGCATTTAATTACCGTAGTTTCAGCTTGGCGGATTGGGAATGGGAGACAGGTGAATATTTGGCATGATAGATGGTTGAGAGGCCCTGTAGAACAGCAAATATGGTGGGATGAATCAGTAAATAGAATTCCTCCAAAGATTCGACATCACATTTGGAGAGCTGTAATGATTCTCTTCCAAAAAAGGTAGATTTATTAAAAAGAAAAAGTGAAGTGGAACTAATTTGATAGTAACGAGTCATTGATAAATAACCCAAGAACAGTCTTGACCAAGGCAAACTAGCAAGTTCCAACTGCAGGTTTGGTTAAAATGAACAGTGATATTGCAGTCTTCAAAGATGGGACATTTTTGTTGGGTTTTATAGTCAGAGATCATGAAAGTGCTGTGCTATTAGTTGGTGCATGTCGCATGAAAATGGCAGTGAGCAGTACATTTGCAAAGGGTGTGGCGCTTAGATCGGCTATATATGGATTACACACTCTGCCCAGTGGAATTCAACATGTTCTGATTAAGAGTGATAGTAAATGCCTTATAGATGTGTTGAATGGGAAGTGCAGCGGTGATATATGCATGGAAGTGGTAATTGATGATATCCGAGTTATGGCCAGTCGGATTTTCGTTCCAAGCTTTGTGAAAATGGTAAGATATTTAGTAGCCTATTCTATGACTCATTTCATTAGTTTTGTTGGTGATGAGTGCATTTGGATAGAGGAAAAATTTCATTCAATTGAGCTCTTGGTTCTTCAAGATGTAAGAAATTTATCTTCTTCTTGCTAATGAAATCCATTTCTTCTCAAGAAAAAAAAAAAAAAAAAAGGCGGAAGTGCTCGAGCCAAAAATTTTATAGAACTGAAAATCTTTCAATGACTTCACCAATCAACCTTGATTGAATCATATTTAGACTGAATTACAGCTTAAAAATCTTTTTTTGAAATAATTCATATGGGATAGAATAACACTAAAATGATTTTGTAGTGAATTTGTCATAAAATTTGTATGTTTGGAAAGAATTTTTAAATAATGTTGTAATAAATTTATAATAAAATATGTGTTTAGAATAAATTTTTAAATATAAATGATTCGAATAAATATGTTATTTTTTTCTATTTTATCTTATGTTTAAATAGATATTTAAGTTTATATTAAGAATATTTTTAATTAACAGTAGATACCATCAAATAACCTTATAAAATTATTTCACTTTTGGAATGATTTTTATTTTAAATAATTTATGTTTAAACATTATAAATGAATGCTCTCACTTATATATTAATTTTCAAGTAAGAGAATTCACTAACTAATATTTATTTCAATTATCTCAATTTTTTTTTATAATTCTTTCGTTTCTTCAAAATTTTGAACGCTATGTTAATAAGTTTTTGATGATTCATTGGGTGATATTAAATTAAATATGAATATCAAGTTTAATGAAGTTAGTCTCTTTTCATAGTCTCTTTTCATTATATTAAATTAAATTTGAATATCAAGTTTAATGAAGTTAGTCTCTTTCATAGTCTCTTTTCATTATGTATTCTTATTAGGTTTCTAATAAAAAAGAATTCAGATATTAACTAAAAATTAGAAGAAAATTAATACCTTGAGAATTAAAAAATGAAAATAATAATTTCTTGAGGAATTTAGTAAATTATTAGAAAACCTAATATCATCAAAATCTGGATTTCTACTTTGTTGTGCATCGCATTTGTAACTATAAAAAATTTTGCTTATTATGAAAAAACTTTTGTAATGAAATTAATATTGTCACAATATGTGGTTTTATTACGATAAAATTAAAATTTATCACAATTTTTACAAAAATTAACTAACTCGTGAGAAAATAAAAAATTGCCAAATATTTGTGTCATAGTAAATGAATATAAAGGAAATATAATAACAATAGAATATTTCATCACAATATTATGGCGCCCATTTTTTAGCACCTGTAAAATAATAAATAATGAAAAACTGATTTTGTCACAATAGTCTTTTTGTCATTATATTTAATTAGTCAATGAGCTAGTACAAAAATATTTTGTCATAATAAAAATTATTATTGTAATAAAATATTTTGTTACAATATATAAAAATAACAAGACACCAAATTTTAATATACAAAAGTATTTTTATTAAAATTTTTTACACAAAAAATAAAATTATATGTAATGAGAAAATAATATAATTTTGGCATAATAATACTTTTGTAACTATATTTAACTATTAAGATATTATTACAAAATTATTTTATCATAATAAATAATTTTTTTATTTCAAAATAACTTATCATAATAAATAAAAATATATACAAATGCCAAATTTTGATATGTGAATTTCATTTTTTTATAACGTTAAATATTAAAATTAAACCATAAATTAAGTATATGAAATTACTTTCTATTAACATCAAAATTTGTATATTCTTAGAAATGAATAAATAATACAATATATAATAAATTTTAATATTAAATTAATTTTTTCTAACATAGAAATAAATTATTGAGATTCTTACTATTTGAAGGTGATGTTTTGAATTTTTATTAGATTGTAAATTGATGAATACTATATTTTATCTCTAAATTTATAATTAAATAAATTATACTTATTTTGAATTTGAATAAAATAATTTAATATTTTTATTTTATTGCTTCTTTCTTTTTTAATAGTTTTAATAATTATTGATTACGTGAGAGTTAATGGACACTCTAAGGATCACAATATAATAAAATCACATGATTTAAAGTTCACATTTGATAATCAATTGGTTTTCGAAAAGATATAGGTAACTATATTTCAAAACTCTACAAAGTTCATATATGATAACCAATTGGTTTTCAAGAGGATATGAGTAATATAATATATCAAAATTTTAAACATGCATGTATAGAATGAGGTCAAGTTATAAGTCAAAGATGTGACAAGATATATTATCTTAAAATAGATATGAATATTGTGACAAATTTGTTTGTTATAAAAAATTTTTTATCACTATAAATCTCTTTTAATGTGATAATATATCCGTTACAAAAATTCTACACTATTATGACAAAAACATAAATGATCACAATATACATATTGAAACAATGTTGTTTTGACGAATATGATAACAAATCGATTTTGTCACAATATATTTATAGTAACAAATTTAATATATATTGTGATAAAATATTTGATAACAAGACACTAAATTTTTTGTAGTACAATCCCAATCAAATCTCAAACCCTTCTCCTATTATTAAAATTCTACTTCTCTTTCTCTTTAATTTTTGATCAACTTGTTGTCACACCAATCTACACATAAAAAAAAAAAAAATTGGAGTCTTTGGTTTCTTCCATAGTTGCCAGAATCTCCCTTTCTACATCCATGAATCTGTTGACCAAGTAAGTAGGTACCTCAATACCGATCAAGGGGACTTCTATTGATCAAGCAAGGATGTCCCTCAATACCGATCAAGGGAACTTCAACTCATGTTAGCCCATTTTATTATACCACAAAATTTATTGTGCATAATTATAGTACCTAAAATTATACAATTTAATTATAATTAATTGTTATTTAATAACAATTTAAACAGAAATTTATGTAAAGGATATCAAGGTAATTGTAATTAGATTTTTGGGAATTCAAAAGCTTCTACAAAACATAACTATCCTAAGGATGTGAGGCACATTTACTCTTTTATATCAAACACTAAAATATTTTAGGACACAATTTTCCTGTTCAAGGATTGTATGAATTTCTATTGCATGATAAGTATTAAAATTATGCTCTGTCATGTGTTGGAAATTTCATTTTTTATGAAAAAAAGCATGGAGTTTTGAAAACTGAAAATAGTGTGTGAAAGTTTTTTTTGTCTTTTCATTTTTAACATTAAATTTAAATTTAGCAACTTCCAAAATTTTTTTTCTACAGTTATATCATCTTTTGCCACATATCAAACAATAAAAATTTTTTGCAGTCCTATGAATAGGAAATTTTTGTGCACTATTTTATTTTTAGATATTATCCCTGGGCATACTTTTCTGAAGAAAACACTAATTTCAAGAATAGTTCATTCCTTTTTACCAAACGCCATTTAATCTACGAATTCTAGAATTCATCTGTTTAAACAATACTATGATTAATTAGTCTAAACCTTGCACTTTTTTTTTTTTTTTTTTTGCGGAGGTTTTTCTTTTAGGTTAGTACTCTCAAAGAATTTATATCAAAATGATTGACCAAAAACTATGTTATTTGCTTCTCTATCTCTTTTTTATTTTTGCATATTTTTTGATAAATTTTATTCAATCTAATTCAAAATTGAAGAATATTCGAAATTAATCGGTTTGAATCTAACTTGACTTGATCTATAAATCACTTGACTTTGATTCAATATGTGAGTCAACCCATTTGATTTGATTTAAATTATTTATAAAATTTAAAATTTATTTAAAATTTTAAATAATATTTTTTATTTTTAAAAATCAAATTATGAGTTAACCAATATGAAAGTAACCCAAATTCTTTTTCTACATCTTGATCTGATGTGTCTATCTAACCCACCCACAATCTTAAGTGACTCAGACTTATTTATCCTCCATGTATTATATATTGAAGATTTTTTCTTGATTATAACCCTCTAATTTCATTTTACTTTTGATGAAATTTAAAAAATAAATTTAAAAGTGTTTGATAATTGATGTTAATTGTCTAAAATAAAAATACTACACTTAATTTCTTCCATCAATTTGGTAACTCTCTTTTTAATTTTAAATTTTTTGATGGATTTTATAACACTTTTTTTTTAAGAAAAATTTAAAAACCTAATATGAAAATTTAATTTGAACAAGTGCAAAAATTAAGGATGACAATAGATAGAGTATGGATAGAATAGTGTGATATCCTTATCTAAACTAGGGCTGAGTATAGTCTTCAGGGTTTCTTCAACCAAATTGAAAATCAGATTGAAATAAATATTAGACTGAAAATATAAAAGAAAAACTGAGACCGAAACCTAAATTGAACTAATATTAATTTAAAATCGATTTAGTTTCGATCATTCTTTAAAAATCAACCCAAAAATAGAATCGAAATGAGATCAAAACCGAACCAAAGAACCCATTATATATATATAAGTTTTTTTTATTAATTTAATACATGTATATGCTATATATTGAAATAACAATATAGAAATTAAATATTATAAATATACATATTTATACACTTGAATATCACTTAATATAATTCTTTTTATAATTATATTTTTATTAATTTATGCATTCAAAATAAATAATATTATGTCATAATATATTTTATAATATTTAAAATGATAGATTAAAATAATTATAATTGTGAAATTAAAAAATAAACTTAGGTCCAAACTAAAATCGAACAAAAATAAAGAACTATAAAAAATGATTAGACCGGATCAATTCAGTTCCAATCCTTCAAGTAATCGATCTTGATAGTAGTCTTTTCATTTTTGAAGGATCGATACTTTGATTTGGTTCTAAGATTCTTCAAAATCTCATATCAGACCAGACCGAGCTCACTCCCAATCCAAACCCAATGGAGAGAATAGGTTTATCCATATACATATCTATATCCATTTAAGTAATAAATATTAAATCCATCTGTATACCCATAAAATTTTAGATAACCTACAAATATGTATTATACAAATAGTTTTAAAAATATTTTAAAAAATTAAAATATAAATTATATAATTACTAATTTATAATCAAATTTAAATAAAAAATACATACTATATTTAAAGAGTTCATATATTAAAATTAAATAAAATGTTAAAAGAAAAATTGAATAAATTTAAAGTCTATCTAATTATCCAAATGTAATATATTAGACAATAATTAATAAATTCAACTAGATAATCTTTAACATTGTGTATTTAACTTAAAATCAAATATTGAAAATACTTGATTTTATTTATGTTGGTTAGGGATATATATGTGTGGATGTATATAAGCCATAAATAAAAGTTTGAGCATGAGTAATGTAATGTTCAAAATATATATATATATATATATATATATATACACCTGATAGTTCAAATAGTGTATAAGTATGGTTATGAGTAGAGAAGTGCCCTATTCATACCCATCCAAATATGAATAGCTATCCAAATCCAAGAATAATCCATATCTATTATCTAATGAATCCAAATATTACCCAACTCTACCGGATAAGCTTCAAACGGACACCAGGAGTAGCGTACAAATTTCCATCTAGTAAAATTTCTACTTCATTTATACAAATAATGAAAAAATTTCATCATTATAATGCAAAGTTAAATAAAATTTATATATATTTTTAATTAACTTTAATCAATTCAAATCTAAATAATTAATTATAATAAAACATTCAATAACATAAATAATAACCATATCAAGGGGCCAACTATGTTAGTATGGGAAAAAGTCGACAGTTCTTCATGGACAGCTGCATTGTAAAGAACGCATCACTAGCATTAGCTCATAGTTCCAGCTTGCAACTGATGGAAATATTAAAATTAGTCCTTGCTTTACTTAAGAAGGTTCATCAAAGAGAAAAAAAAAAAATTCAAAGCAAAAGGAAGGCAAACCCCATTGGAGCTTTGAATTTGAATACAAAGGTCCTCCACATCTATTTATCTTCCTATATTACTAAGTATAATTGCATTGTATTTGATCTGATATGTTATAATGAATCTGAGTGAACTAATACGGCATATATAACGTCCAATGAATATAGAGAATATAAATAGAATTCCGAAACCAAAATATACCTGCACATCCCATTGCTTAGCAAAATTCATGAAACACCAAAATTCAGACCTCTAACAATCAAGAAGGAAACAAAACCAACAAGATTAGACTATACTAGACCACATAAGAGCGTCTTGATCACTTGATTGAATCCAGGGTAAACTGAACTTGCTCCTGAACCAATTCCATCCTCTGCATAAACAACTCCAGTTCAGCTTGTCTCAACCTCTTCCATTTCCTCTCCACCTCTTCCAACTTCCCTTTCTCAATCTTGCCCAATTGCTCCTTCAGAATCACCTTCACCCCATCAGATATGCCTTCCACGGCCAACGATTCGCTCAAAAATGAATACTTTGTCCACAACTCCTCCACTTCCTTACCCTTTTCTTCACTATTCTCCTGGTTCTTCACTTCATCATTCCTTTTATTTTTTACCTCGAAATTCTCTTCACTTTTGACCGCAGTATCCACTTCCCCAACCTTCTCACTCTTTTGTTCCCTCTTCTCATGGTTCTTCATTTCACTTTTCTTTTTACTCTTCACTTCAAAATTCTCTTCACTTCCCCCATTCCGTGCCCGCACTGGGTTTTTAGCTCTTAATTCCTGTCCCTTTCTTTGACTGGCCAACCCCAAAGTAACGCCAACGCCGCCGCCGCTGCTAAGGACTTCTCTGTCTCTTGGCTTTACATTTTCATTCCAAACTTTCTTTGAGAGCTCAAAAGATTTCTCATCGTGGGAATTGGAGAAGACAGGGCCTTGGCCATTTTCGCCTCTCTCAAGATTTGTTTGGTACTTCTTCTTCATTCTCCTAATTTTGCTCATCAATTGATTCTTGGACACATCGACATGGAGCGACTTCTTGATGAATTCATAGAATGCACCCATATTTGCATAAGGATCGACGCCTTTCTCCGTCTTGAACTGACTCAAACCATTTAAGATGGCTATCTCGTCGTTCTCGCTCCATAACCGTTGGATCGCTCCATTCCCCTTCTTCACCTCTCCATCATCATTAATACCCTTATTCTTTTTCTTGCTGGGCGCTTCCTGCACAGATTCGGACTCAGAGGGTCGCTTTGACCCGGATATGTTAGGTTTAGGAGACGGCTTAAGGTGCTTGATCGTAAAGGCGGAAGGGGATGGCTGAGTCGATTCGGAGTCCGAGTCAGAAGCCAAGTCGGATTTATGAGGACTCGCAGGGACAGTGGAATTCTTCAATGCCGGCGAATTATCCTCCTCAACAGAGGCTTCTTCATCGTCATCATCGGCGCCGTTTGGCCTGTCTGCTACGGTGTCGTGTTCTTCATCAGAGACTTCTTCGTCGGAAGACGACGCGGCAGGTGGGGGATTGTCGGCTACACGCTTAGGAGGCATTTGGGTAATGAGTATTAAGCTTTCGGGGAAAAGCGGGTGAGGGAAGGGAAATTAGGGCTTCGAGTTGTATATGATGATGTAATTAATATTATAGTTTTAAAATATTTAAATACGAATTTTATTAATATATATACAATTATTTATTATTTTAATAATTTTTATTTATAATAAATTTATTATAATATATAATTTAATACTTCACATGATAATATTGTAGCATATCATTATCATATAATTCACCTATATTTTGATTTTATTAAAAAGTAAAAAGTTAAATTTCATTTTTAAGTTTGAAATTTAATATTTTTATTCGATATATTTTAATACATTTAAATAAAATTTAAATATTAATAAAATTTTTATAAAAAAAGTTTTATTGGAGATTAAATGTTTATTTGTTAAAACCTTAAAGAGGACGAATGTGAATGAACTTTCTATATTGTTAAATTTTATAGATTATATGCATGGGACAAAATTTTCTATATATTACCATTTGTTAATGTAATTACTTGATAAATGATAAATATTTATTTGAAATTAATTATATATATATATATATCAATTGATTAATATAAAATCTTCCTTTTCTAATCTCGAATAGAAAAATAAAGAGGAGCGAAATAGGCAAAGCCCATGGGCCTAATCCTAACTTGAGATCATAGGCTGGATTGAAAGACTAAAGTTTTAGGCCATATCAGGTATAGCATTGGACTTGAGCTTATAAAAGTTGGGCCAAATATATAAGTTACTCTTTAAATTTTTTTGTGATTGATCATTTTAACATTTCATCTTTAATTATGATATATTTAATACTTAATATTTTATTTATAGCTAATTAAACTATTGCAATTTTATTAATAACCAATTAGACACAAATTGCCGGCGTCAGCAAATAAATATGTAAATCACGCGTATTAAAGTGAGTAGTAAATCTATATTTTGATTGGATTAAACTATTCTCATTATTTGTTCTTATTTTCTTTTATTTTTTTTACTATTTTTTCTCTCTCATATAAATCAGATTACCATAAATCTCTAGTCTATTTTAATCTCTACAAATCTCCTCAATCCCTTAAATCTCCCTCTCTTCGACTGCCATCACCTTCATATCTCTTACCCACTTCTCCTCTCTCAATGTCTTTCCTACTTTCTCCGTCTCCTTTGCTGATGTTGTCTCCTCCTCCTCCTTCTGCTCTGACACCTTGCACCTTTTGACCTCTCCGATCGTGTTTAGATATATGATTATACTCCTCTCTACCTCAGTTTATCAAGTACCATTGGTGATAAATTTTAATTATTAGTTCATTTGTTTATGACTCTATTATAAGAAATAGGTTTTATATCTATCAATTCTCAGTGAATGTGTTTCGATTGTTGAGGATGCTAATCAAGTACAGAAAAATTAAAAGGTAAAGGTGTTAATTGAGGATTCATCAGTGTTTTTGGAGCCAACTGAAGATGCATTGACAATGAATTTGATTGATTTTCCTTCAATGCAAGAGGTTGAATCGTTGTTGTGAGGGTTAATCAAGATGCTAAAACACTCAGTCAATTAAGAATTTGGTAGCTCATCTCCTTTGGAAATACAAGAATTGAGTGTCTCTATTTTAAAATAACACAACTATTATGAGAAATTTCTCTACTTCTGTTGTTGGGCTATTATGAGTTCTTCTACCCTTGTTTTTTTTTTTTTGGTCTCAATTTAGTTATTAAGAAAATTTTCTTCTTTCTTGCTACTCTCTAAATATATGTGTGTGTTCTACTGTTTCAGGGTTTTAAAGATGTTTTTATGTAATTGTGACTTTTGTGTTTGAAATTATCTTTTTGATTAGTTGAAACTACTTATTGTATTTTCTCCAGATAAATCGATCAAGTTAGAGTTGATGGTTGTTTAATGGGAGTTTATCTGTATTTTTTTCTCCTTTTTCTTAATGATGTTTGGTGGTACAGTAGATTTTCAAGTATAGACGAGGGAATGTGATGAGATTTGTATTAGTGGTACTTACTGAAAATGCATTATGATAGATGAGGGTATTTTTGTCTAATTAAAAGATAAACTTTTTAGAATAGATGCGTGAAACTTACATAAATTTATTTGTCAGATTAATGTTCAATAGGTTAAAAATAAAAATTTAAGTATTTAATAGATTATAATTAAAGATGAAATGTTAAAGTGACCAATCACAAAAAGTTCGAGAGTAATTTATGCATTTGACCTAAAAGTTGAGCCAAGATATACATGACTGATTCTTTGCGGCTTGTGGGCAAGCAACATTCAATTATATAAATCTGCAGCTAATCTAATTTTTATGTTATATAACAGAGAGTCACAAAAGGAACGTAAAAATTGTTAATTCAACATTAACCACAGTTCAATAATTCTAAGTAGGTATAAGGCATGTTACTCTTGCACAGCTTTCCAAGCTGAAATAGCATGGATTACTCTTCCTTTCCATCCCATTAACATCCAGTATCCATCCTGATCAATCATAAAATTCTTATGATAATCATTCTTAATATTCCTCACCCTTTTCATAACATCTTGGTGTAATGGTAGCTGCCTGAACCCGATCCTCGAATTCCTAATCTGCCATTGCTTATATGTCTCTGGCCTTTCTTGCCTCTCTATACCTTCACATGCTATCACATTCATAACATCATTTCCAATCATTTCTCTTTCAAACACCAACCTGTCTTGATCTTTGTGGGTTACATTAGCCTCAAACATGTCGAACAATGCTGAGTAATGGCGCAATGCTTCTTGGAATCGTGCAGTGAAGAATGGAGCATTGAAAGAGCCATTCACCACTCCATGAACAAATATGTCAGGATTGATTGTTTTGATCGATCTCAGAATTGCATCCCGCGGGCAGTTGAGCACAATTGTGTCATCTAGCATGTTCTTCAACCGATTCATACAGGTAACAACAACAACATTATTTCTGTCAATCTTGAGATCCTTGTGTCGAATTGTTTCCCACTTCTGTGCTATGGCATTGTACTCAAATGGTACATTTAATCTGGCAGCCACTCTTTTTAACCGCCGTCCTGTATCTTCCACTCTCTCTGCAGGTCTAAAACCTGGCTGAGGAAAGTCAATTCCTGTAATGCGGATCCTGGGAGGTCCACCAGGCCTAGTTGACTGGCGGTAGATGAAGCAAGGCCATTGAAAACCATAGGAAATGCCAAATCAATAATGTGCAGCCTGTCTGCCTTGTCTGATACTTTTGCAATTGTTCGGTTAGTAAAAAAATTTGACATCTTCCTGAAAGGGCATATTGAAACATAAAGCTGATATGCTTTCAGGATATCTGCAGCAGCAGTCGTTGTATGAAACAATTTCCCTGTGCCAGCCAGGCGTGCCTCAAGTGCATTAGCAAAGTAATATGCTGATCTTTGGTTTCCATCACCGAAAGGTGAAGCGTAAATCCTTATCAGCTTCAATAGCTCATATGCAGTCCTTTGATCACCGCTTGCTACAGTTTTTGCACAATGAATTAGGTGAGTCGACAAATCCACCTTATCTTCAATCACCAGTCTACGGATCCGTGCACTCGATGCTTGTAACTGCTCATTGTGCTGTAACTTCTTGCTCTCTTCGTTTCGCGATGCATCATAGAGAGGACATGGTATGGGCTCATTGTTCTCAACCTTTTTCAGGAATGAGTTATCAAATATCTCCAATAGTTCATACTCTCCACTAGAGACAGCAGGATGCTTCTTGCTTCTTGCTTCTTCGAAGCAGCTGGTATGCTCATGCTGATGATTTTTCCTTTCCCTCCACAAATTTGATGAATGACAGCTTTCACTCTGTGAATTTTGCTGGGTAGAGTTAACATGCTCGATCACCCTATTGAATTGCCAAACAGACCTCAAATCTCTATTTAAATCTTGGGGTAGAGAAGTGCTGTCAGTAGAGTAAACATGACAAGGTTGTAACCTAGAGGATTCGCACTCTCCTGGATCAATTAACTTGTTGCTATCAGTACTGCTACTAGTGAAATTCTCATCAGGCCTTTCTGCGTTTTGATAGATAGGAGAATGAAATTGATGGGACAAAGGTGGATACTTTCCGCCGAGGACATCATACAAGGACTTCTCAGTAGCTTGGAGAGCCAAACAATCCTGAAACATACAAGGTGTATCCTCCAAATCTTCTTCCATTAACATGTCATTTATGTACTTGAAAACAGCATGAGAGAAGTCACCAGTTTCACTATTGTATGCAGAATCAACATTTGAGACGAAATCTGAAGATGGGAAATTTGCATCAACAGTTTGCAGACTAGTACCAAGTGGAAAAGGAGGATTTATAGATTCAAGATTATCATTTGAACTAACTGGAAATGATCTGTCCACATCAAACTCACCTCCAGTCATTGAAGCAGACAGAATTAATTCTTTGGTTAAAGCCACAAAGACAGAAAAGTAAAAGAGTAGAGAATCAAGTGAAGGAATGGAAAATTTCTGGAAATTGGAAGCAAGAAACGTCAGATGGATATTGTCAGAAAAGACTCGGAAGATATCAAGAGAGAATACTGAGAGAGAGAGAGAGAGAGAGACTCAAATGAGCCATCAGATACTGTTAAAAAAATGGTAAAAATCTAATAGGCTCAATTATTTTAAGTTGAGCTTTCCAGGGAACCGGCAAAAGACTTTACACAGCATGTTAAAGAATAAGACAAACGCATACCTTAACATGAAACATAGTACTGTTTCAGTTGGCTTTGGATCTACGTATGTGAACTGTCTTCATCCATGTAATTGTCCATTGAACATCGAGTCCAAAGCCTCCACACATATAATTTTATACTAATCAATGCCTTATTGCTTTCATTATCAAATTATAGTTATATTTTACAAAAATTTCAATTAAAGCATTATCTTTTATTTAAATATTAATATATAATAATCAATTTATAGTTATTTTTTTTTGAAAAAAAAAAAAAAGAGTAGTTCGATCCGGATATTATCAATTATCTATTTTGAATTTTTTTCCAATTTCTATTTTTCATTAATATCAGGATCTTTATAGAAAGAGCTATTATACTCTTCTTTATGACAACAATTCTTTTATAATAATGTTGAATCTTGAATTTTTCTACTGAGTCTTTGTTTATCAATTATGTTCTATTAAACCGACAAATTTTTTAATTTAAAGATATTAAAGATTTACTTAACAATAAAAATAAAACAATAGAATCTTTATAACGTTAATTGGAAAGAAGCTATTAAAGTATTAAAGATAATTATATAAATTCATTAATATTGAATTCAGTACCAAATTTTGCACTCTTTTTTTTTTTTTTTTTAACTATATATGAATACTATTGAATTTACAAAAGAAGAAAAGCTTAGTCATATGCCTCAAATGTGATTTCGTAAGCAATGCAATTTTTTTTTTTTTTTTTGCAATACTGAGTTATTGAAATTTCTTCTATATATATATATAATTTTTTAAATGGGTTGAAAAGACTTATTTAAAGGTGAAACTATTGCTTCAGTAGAATTAATTGACTCACTAAATCATCCAAAAATTATAGAAATGCCTATAAGTTCTGTAGAATAAAAAATTGAAAGTTCTAGAGGCTTAATAGTTTCGACCCACTAAAAATTAACATTGACTCCTTTAAATTGTTTAATTTTTTAAAAGTTATTGAATAATTTTTATTAAGCCCACTTGTCAACTTGTGAGTATAAATGAGTGCATACAATAATAAATAATTAAATAATTAAATTTCTATAATAACCCAAGCCGCCGGTATCCGACTCTGTGGTAGGGACACGGAGAGCCGTCTAAGACGAATAAACACAAGGAAACCCTTTGCTTTGAGATGTTAAGAAAGCGACCATGCAATGCTGCATATCGCAATGGTTTGAAAATTGGAGTGACTAGCCGGTTGGGTTAAATTAAAAATTAAATTAGTGATTAATTTAGTTAGTTATAGATCTATTTTAATATTATTTTTTATTTTATTATAAATATATTTTAATATTTTCTATTTCCTGAAGCTATTTAAATGGTATTTTTGAATTTTATTTATTATGAAATTAATTGAATCAATTCAATCAAATTGATTAGATAATTGAACAAAGAATTGATTAGTTGATCGGTTTACATATCTGATTCAATTTTAAAATATTGGTATATTATTGATATTGCACCCTTTGATCATTAAATCGGACCCATTTTGAATAAGTTCTCATCCACGATTTTCACGACCCAATTCAAGTTCATGGCCGGAGTGCAAATTAGAAAAAAAAAAAAAAAACTGAACATAACATCATCAAGAATCCAATAGTAATAAATTCAAATAATTGATAAAAATCTAAAAGTAAATTACTAGGTCTTTAGAAAAAAGGACCAAATCAAATAATCCAAATAATTATATTATAAATTAGCCTAAAAAAATAGAGTTTGAATATATTCAATGAATGTTAGAAAATAGATAAAATAAATCTCTTAAAAAATTATACCAAAATTTGAAAGTACTACAAATAGTACGCACTTAAATAATTTCACAATAATTTTGTAGTTCTAAACATGTTAATGTTATAAATAATTAAAATTAATTTAATTATTCAAACCAACAAATATTTCAGAATTAATTTCAGTCATTTAAATCAATAAAATATTTTAAATCAATTTTTCGATAGTACTCTAAGATGATGATAATCTACACAATCACAAACTTAAATGGTAAGCATACTACCAAATAATTAAGGAAACAATCAGTCTGTTTTAAAGATATGTTGAACAAAAATCGAATAAACCGAATTAACATGAGTGTAAATCAAACCGAACCAAAAATTAATAAAAATAAAATTAAACTAAATTGAATAAATCAAATTAATATAAATATAAACTGAACTAGACTCTAAAATTTTTAAAAATCAAATTACATCAAATCAACCAAGTGATATTATATATTTCAAACTGAACCGATTGACTATCACATATTTGGTTCGATTTTTCGGCTTTGTATACAATAAAAGTTTTCATTCAATGTTCCATCATGTGAAATATGGCATTTCAATTGTTAGATTCTGAGCATCATTAATAATACTAAAATTACAAAAAATATTACAACCCAATGCCTAATAAGACATGAAAATAAATATCACAATACAAGTCATGCTCTCACAAGTATTAAAGATCAAAATCATATTACTATTTAATAAGTCTCTTGTACACTAAAAATAAATTGATCAAGATGATTATTCATAGTTCCAGAAAATTTTGATGCCTAAATTGTGCAAACATGCAATTATAATATAAATTAAAACATCATTAAGATTTCATGAAGGCAAGAAAAAGCATGGTGCACTGCAATCAGATTTGAAAATAGTAGCTAATACGAAACTGAATTTTGGATTAGTACATGCTGTAGATCCAAATTTCTCTATTTATTAGAAGCCAATCAGGACCATTGTTCTCTAAAATTATTTACGAGTTACAACTTACGCTAATTTATGCACTAATTATAATAAAAAAAAAGGAGAGTTCTGTTGAAACATTGATTCTTCCTGTCTCTCTGATTAGAATGTTAAAGATGGAATGTGTACTTTTCTACCCTTCTACTGTTTTTTCTCAATCGAATATACGTTACTAAATGAACGGTTTATAGCATTGCACGTGTTTGACAACAATAAAATCATATAATAAAATCTATGTAAAACAAAAACACCACTAGCAGTATGTTAAATGTCTTGCACTCACAACTTTTTATTGGCTAATTTTAAGTTCTGAAACATGAAGATTAACACAAACTTCAAATCGGAAGAACCAATCCAGATGACCACTTAATAATTAACTAAATTAATCCCCAAATAATCAGAATAAAGTGCAAGCCTCATAGATCTTGGTGGATAGGAATCAACAGCTGAGGATTCTCTTTGAATCCCATTAAGAGTAGCAAATATTTTCTCACATCACTGGCCCATACAATATCTCTAAAACTAATTTTTTTTATTTTTATTTTTTAAAGGTTTATTTTATTTTATTTTTTTCAAAAAAGAGCATGATGATAAAGAGTCAAAAGTAGCTAATTAGTGACATCGTATTAAGAAAAATCAATGGGAACCCATTTGAACCCACATCAAAAGAAATTCTAAGAAATCAATTTCAACAACATATTTTAAAATTCCTAAAATTGATGATGCATCTCATTTTCATCAGTTGTAGACCAATTAGCTTAATTGGTTGCTTGTATGAAATTATGGCAAAAGTTCTTTCTTGTAAGTTGAAGAAGGTGATTAGCCAAATCATAAGCAAACCTCAGTCAACATTTATCCAAGAGAGAAGCATATTGGATAACACCCTTATAGTAAACCAAGTGTTGCATTCTTTGAAGATGATTAAGGAAGAAGGCTTCGTCCTTAAGCTAGATTTTCGAAAGGCATTTGCTACTCAACATAATGAAGGTCTTCAATACTAAATGGTTAGCATAGATCAAAAGCTGCATTGGCCAATCATCAATAGCTATACTAATTAATGGATCCCTATAGGACATTTTTGCCATGCAAAAGGGATTAAGGCAAGGGGATCCTTTATACCCTTTCCTTATCAATATTTCAATAGAAGGTTTGACGTAGATGTTCATCAATGCTATCGGTATTGGTTTATTTCATGGAATTAAAGTCAAGAAAGATGGGGTTAGCATTCTTTTCTTGCAATTTGTTGATGACACTATCATTTTTTGGAAGTTAAATATGCAAATTTTGAGGTGCTTTGAAGTCACATCAAGTTTAAAAGTTAACTTCTCTAAAAGCGTAATCATTGGTGTTAATGTTGACAAAGAAAGGTTAAATGTGGCAACAAGAATTCTAAAGTGCGAATCAACATCTCTCTTCTTTAATTATCTTGGTGCCAATCTAAGAAAAATATTCACATGGTAGCCCATATTTGAGAATATTTAGAAAAAACTTGCAATTTGGAAGGCTAGGTATTTATTTGAAGCTAGTAGATTGGTTTTAATCAAAGCTGTTTTTAATAGTCTACCCATGTACTATATGTCGCTATTCAAAATACCTTCAAGTGTTGCCAAAGAAATCATCAAGGTAAAAAGGCAATTCTTTTGGCATGGCTTCTGAGATAAGAATAAAATATCTGTTATTAGTTGGAATATCATAATGTTTGGGGAGATTGGGGTTGGGAACCTTGAAAAATAAAAACAAAGCATTGTTGTTCAAATGGTTATGGAAACTTTAAGACAACCAACAATCTTTATGGAAATCAATAATCTTTGATAAATATGATAGAAATTAAACAATTGGAACTGTAACAAGTGGTAGTAAGTCTTGCATTTGGGAGGATATATGTAGAGTACCCTTTAGATATGATTCAGTTTAACAACTAATCAAAGATGGAATTAAAATTTGGGTTGAGAAAAGAGACAAAATCAACTTCTGAAACGACAATTGGTTTGAAGAGAGACCACTACGAATCTTGTTTCCAAGACTTTACGATTTATCAATAAAAAGATAAGCTAAGATTGTTGAAATGGGAGAATGGCAAGACGACTCATGGAAATGGCAAATCATGTAGAGAAGAAACTTATTTGCATGAGAGGTGGATATGCTTAATAATAAGATGCTTCTTATTTAACAAAAGTTTCTTAAAAGAGATTTAGAGGACAAAATATTATGAAAGTATGACCCTAGGGACTTATTTTAAGGCAAGTCATTTTGTAAAGTCTTGGAAGAGAGATGTTTTATGGATCAAAGCTACACTATTCAAAAAATCTTTAGAGGATTGCAACCCTAAAGGCTGAATTACTGGTTTGGCAAACATATATTAATCGAGCTATCATCAAAAGTTTATTGGCTTCTTACGGCATCATCAATAGATCCTTTAACAAATGTCCCTTCCGTGATTTATTTGATGAAACAATAGACAACCTATTTTAGTAATGTATACTCATCTGAACCATTTAGAGTAAGGTGGGGCATCAAATGGACTTTTCTATCCTCCTTTAAAGACCTTTTTCCTCAATGGCCATACTTAATACAAGGTAAGGTATTAAGAAAAGTATAGTTTAGGTGCTTCTATTCAATAGTTTGGTCAATTTGGCTTCACATAATAGGAGTATACTTGATAACGAAGATGTTAATCAAAGATCCTTGTTTGAGATTATCATAATTAGATTTGTATTTTAGTTCAGAGCATTAAATGAGAGCTTCAACTAGCCAATCAACCAAATAATTGAATCGTTTACTTCAATCAAAGAACGGTGCAATGATCATATGACTGATGTTTCATCGAAATGGTTCCTCCTACCAACCAAGATGTGAAATGGAATGTAGATGGATCTTTCAGGAACTCTACAAAGAAATAAGGGTGTTCTTAGGAATGTTAGTGGTTGTTTCAAAGCAATTTTCTCCCATTCCTATGAAGATGTCAATGCTTTAAAAGCTAAAATGAGGACCATCCAAAAAGCTTGTGAACTTTTATGGAAATACAAGATCTTAATATTAGAATCATAATATAAACTAATTCTATAGCTGCTTTGGAGTTTAACTTTAGCAATTTTTGGGAAAGCCTCTATAGTACACATGGAACTCTATCCTCAAAATCAAAGAATATATCAATCTCAAAAAAAAAATCCTTATCATCAATATATCAAGAGGGAGTGACAAAGTAGCAAACCATTTTGCTAAGTGTGTTGTTGACAAACCAATGTGTTTTATAACTTGATTATAATGCATATTTAGTAGCAATGGTGTTTGTTTACCTTCTTTTTGGCAAATTGGTTTGGAACACCTTGCTTTTCTTTTGAGATCTTTTAGTTGTAGTAAGATACTTTCTTCTAATTGCATTATGTTAGTTATACTTTATTGTTTTGAGGTTTTGGGGTTTTTTCACATAGCTTTAGGGTGCTTAGATCCTTAGGGGTAATGGGTAAGCCTATTGGCTTAGGTAGTTTGATGCCTTTAAGTTATGTTTTTCCTTATTTTATATTAATAAATATGGCTTCCTTCTTATCAGAAAAAAAACCCGAACACATTTTAAAAATCAAATAAACAAGTGAAAGAGCGTAAATACCCCAAAAAGTCAATATTTAAAAACAAAAATTACACATATTAAATCCATCTAGATAATATTAAGCAACCTAATCTAAATCTTTTTCAACTAATCATGCATGTTAATCTTTCTCCTAATATGGACTAATCATGTTAATATTAAAAAGAAAGAAAACAAAACCTAAATCTTTTGATTCAAACTTATTATCTTTGTTGAAGTTGTGTTTTCAAAGACTTGCAAAACTGACTTATCTAATGGATTAGAGGTGTGAGAAATATTGAGTGAGGTTAGGATGAGGAGAGGTGAAGTGTGTGATAGTTTCTACTACAAAAGTTATATTAATAATCAGACAATATTGATTCAATTTGAGAGGAGGAGAGGAGGAGGAGGAGATAAGTTTTTCAAATGGATTATGAAAGAAGGAGGAGAGGTGAATTAAGTGATGAGCTTTAATTTGACAGGTAAAGTGAGAGTGACGTTAAGGAAAGAGTGGCACTGAAGAGAGATGGGACGAAGGTAAAGCAGAGGTAGGATTAGAAATTTAGGATTAGTAATATGTACTCAAAATAATGTGTTTTAGATATTGACTTACTCGATTTTATGATTTTCATTGTCTAAAGCCAAACCAACAAAAAGCCAAAAATTTAATATATTTATGAATTGAACCAAAATGTTTAGCTGTATAGACCGAATATATAAAATTGAACAATATCAATTTGGTTCGGTGTGCTAGTTTTTTTTTTTGACAATTTGCATACCTTTATAAATAATTAATAATTAGATATAGATCTCATTCTTTACAAATATTAATGTGTGACTATAATGTAATACTCATTGAATTATGATGCATAATAATAAATAATGTAATCTTATTGTCATTCTCAAATAACAAATTCAAATATAGATAGTTTGGTACTAAATACCAATTTAAAAATCAAAACTCATTTGAATAGATATCATATTATAAATCATAATTCAAATAACAAAAATTCAATATCACAAGTAGTATTTTAAGTAATAAGCCTTAAAAATCATATATCAATAGCTCAACACTCAACAGTCCAAATCAATAAATTAAATCAAATATTGCTTCAAAATAATTTAGAATCAGGATAATAATTCATATTATCCCAAACTTTGCAAATATCAAACTACAAATTCAAAATAAAATATAAAACTTTTAATTTACTTAAAAGTCTACTCTCAAGAGCCTAGTATTCCTAATGCATGGATTATTCTAACAAACCTTAATTCGTAAATAACAAATAATTATAATTAGATAACAAAATTTATGTTTCAAAGCTGTATGATTTAAGAAGTATCTCACAAAATATTTAAAGAAGTTTTGAGAAAAACTATATTTGCTTAAATATTTTCATACTAAAAAAGTTTAAAGAACAAGAAAAATACTTAGCATCTACTAATTACTGTTCACTAAACTCCAACACAAAAGCTAATTCGAAGAACAAAGTTGTCCAACTCAACCATAAAAAGGAATATCAGAATTTCCAACAGAGTTATAAGTATAGTATAATAAATCTAAAAATTTCACTCAATTCTATAAAATGACATTAACAAAAACGATTTAAATTTAAATAAATAAATTTACAAAACCAACCAAAATATTTAATAATTTATATATAAGATTTACTTAAGTCATATACAAAGTTATAAATTATTTATTGGACATGCACAATATCTATATATATATATATATATATATATATATAGAGAGAGAGAGAGAGAGAGAGAGAGAGAGAGAGAGAGAGAATTTTCAAAAATAGATCGGATTGGTAAAGTTGAAAACTGACCAATGGTTCTGTTCGATTCAGTTTTAAAAATCAGATACCTAAAAAATTGGTCAAAATGAAGAAAACCATCCAAAATCAGAAATTAAATCAAGTCAATCTAAAATTACGTAATTTTGTGAAGATTTAACAAAATTTTAAAAACTTACACTATTTTACTCAAAATTTAAATTTTAATTACTTATATATATTTTTTAAAAAATAAAATACTTATTGAACTGGACTACTGAATTGATCAAACCGATTCATTAGTCAATTAACGTTACATAT
>CATIWR010214483.1:0-18073 GCA_949677035.1 Omphalea diandra
TCAGTATATAAAATATTACAATAATCAGTATCAATATTCAATATTCATGATTCTCAGTTTATCAAAATTATGCTCAGTCAAATTATACCCAGTTTCCAACAAAAATCATGGATACTCAATATCAATAAATCAACAAAATTATAGAAAATGTACGTTTCAATTAACAAAAAATGTACATTCCACTTAATAAAAATGTACATTCCACTTAATAAAAATATACATTCCCCATTTTTCAGTATATAAAATATTACAATAATCAGTATTAATATTCAATATTCATGATATTCAATTCATTAAAATTATGCTCAGTCAAATTATACACAGTTTCCAACAAGAATCATAGATACTCTATCAATAAATCAACAAAATTACAGAAAATATATATTCCACTTAACATAAAATCTACATTGCACTTAACAGAAAATGTATATTCCACTTAACAAAAATGTACATTTTAAATTAAAACCATTTTTCTGGCGGTATACCGCGAAATCAAAACCAAAAACCAAAACCGATACCGAAAACCGAAAAATCTCAAACATTAATACCGAAAATATTCGGTTTATAACGATTTTGGTTTCGGTTTGATTTGACGGTTCGGTTTTGGCGGTATACCAGTTCAATACCACCAAACTTTCACCCCTAAATAACAACAAAAATTTTTATCACTAAAATTTCATTGTTATTCCATCACTAATTTTAACAATGAAAAATTTTGTCGCTAGTCTATCGCTAAACTTAGCAACAGAATAACAACAAAAAATTTCATCGTCGTTTCGTTGTGGAATGAATTTCCATCGCTATTCGTTAGTGATGGCTAGTCTAGCAATGGATATAAGTTTGTCGTTATTCCATCACTAAGCAAGCTTATGAAATATACTTGGTTAGCATGAAAATTTTGTCGCTAACCCTATAGATTTTTGTAATGTCACCTTTAGGATTGCCTTATCATTTAACATTGACCTAACCTTTAAGATTATCTTGTCATTTAAGCAAACCTAATGGTTGGAATGCCATCCTCTGTGACCTCATGTTAGCACCTCCCCCGCTCACAGCTTCCTCTAGTATATGACATGATTTGCTTTATAATTGCCATTATGCCATAAGGTATTGGTTTTTGATTATTTGAAATAAACCCAAGGAAACAATCTTGGATTCCCTAAGAAAATCAATACCTTTTTTAGATAACCCCATGTTCTCTTCTAGGTTTTCTTATTTCATGAACTGTTTATTGCCTTACTGGTGGAGAGATGATGATTTTTCTCCCCAAACATGGCCAAAACCATATGCAGAAATATAGGAGAGGAAGAAAACAAGACAATTTAGAAGGGAAAGTAAAAAATTAAAGAGAAAATGAGGTGACTTTTGGGTTTAGTTTAACTTGGGCCATTGATTCTCCTGTAGAGCAACTAGAAATTTCAACGATGAGTTAAATAGGTGCGTTGATCTAAGTAGTAGATTTGTTTTGGCACAATAAAAAATATGGGTAATATTGAAATTTTAATAAATTTTAGATAAGTTTGTTGACTTTCTTTAGTTAACTAATAATAAAAGTAATAAAATTTTGATAGAATAATGATATAATTTAACAAAATCAAAATGTAAGGTCATTTTAATATAATATGTGAAAGTGAAAGACTAAATAATTTAATATGAAAAAATCCAAGGGATCAGAGTACTTAACGCATTATTTTTCATATAGGTTCCAACCAAAACCTTATTTTCACCGTACTTAATTTTATTTCCACAAACCCTTTTTCTCTAAAATTTACTTTTTGCAACAATGGTTATTCCTAATGAACTCTAAATCCAACTTCCATTTAGCTAGTAGCTATTGTGAAAACTAAAGGGAGAATGTTTAATGAACATGTAACCTAAGACATTGGACTCACTTCTCTACTTTGAATGATGTGTTTTGAATGATAACAAAACTATGGTTTTGAAGGATAACAAAACTATAACAAAATCAAGAAAAGTTCTAATGTTTGTATTTTAGTGTTTGTTTGATGTTTTGAACAGACCCGTCGAACTTTAAAAGGGGAGAATGTTCTTAATGCTGCGGGGAGAATGTTTGAAGAACATGTGAACTTAAGTCTCGACAAACGTTTAAAGGGCTAGAATAAGTTCAATGGGTGTTGTGCAAGTTCAATAGGCATTGAACATCTCCCAATGAGTGTTGGACCATTCAACGGTCATTGAAGGCTAACTAATAGGTGTTGATTGGATATTACTCTTTTGGCAAAGTCTTTTAGCCTCGCAACGAGCGTTGTCCATTTACAACAAGCTTTGGAGAAGTACTTCAAGTTGAGATGTGTTGGACCTCGCCACAGGCATTGACGTTTCACAACGGGCGTTGAATTGAGCTAGCAACAATCGTTGCATATCTGCAATAGGCATGGCAAAAATGTCCAATCTTGAGATAAATCTTCTAAAACTCGAAACGAGCGTTGACCTTTTTCAACAAGCGCTGAAGGAGTTTCTAATGGGAATTGCGAATTAGTCAACGGGCGTGGAAAGCTATTATGCAAAGTTGGGAAAAATAGATCACAAAGTTAAAACCTTCTGGAAATGAACAACCGATATTGTTCTCTCTCCAACAAGCATTGAAAGACATTTAATAGGTATTGGAAATAACCGATATAAGTTCAACGGGTGTTGATGAAGAACAATGAGTGTTGTTGAAGAACAATGAGTATTGTCACCTTTAACGACTAGTTTTAAACAAAAGTTGTATGATGGATATCAACTATTCTAATGACTAGTTTTGGAGCTTAACTATATAAGGAGCATTTTAAAAGTTTTAAAAGTTAGAGAAAAGCTAGAAATCTTTGTAAACATCTTTGTAACTCCTTGTAACTATTTGTGCAAACCTTTTTGGGGTGTTTCTTTGTATTTAGGTAGAGTGAGTTTGTTTTTATTACGCTTTTGAGAGTAAGTTTTATTGAGCACTAATTTTGTATTTAGGTAGAGTGATTTTGTTTTTGTTACACTTTTGAGAGTAGGTTTTATTGAGCACTAATTGTGTATTTGCTGCCTATTTGAGAGGTTTATACATTGCTTGAATCTTTTTTTGCAAGTGGTTGTAAATGTTGGTATTGTGCTTAGAAAAATACCAGTGGTAGATTCTTCCTGAGCCTGTAAAAGAAAAAGTTCTTTTTGAGGCTCCAAAAGAAAACGTTATTCCTTAGCTTAGAAAATAAAAAGTTTGTTCTTAAGCATGAAAAAGAATGGAAATGCCTAAGTGAAAGTTTGGAAAGTGGAGTAGACAAGTTGTCGAACCACTATAAATCATTGTGTTGATTTTGTATTGTGGTTATTTTTTTGTTTTTGTCTACAACACAATTCACCCCTTCTTGGGTTGTTTCATCGTCACTCCATCTAATAGCAGCAATACAACAAATATTATCTTCAATAGGTTAAGCATAGAGATCGTTGTAGTACTAGCTCCCTTTGATTTTTGCTCGACAGGATTCAACAGAGATAATTAGATGAAGAAAGAACTAAGCTTAAGTCCCTATTTCTGTCTTTGCTCATAACTCATTAAGGTCACCCTATTCTCACCCATAGCTCATTAAAGGTAGTTCTCATATTACGTAAAAATCTTATCCAGATTTTAATTTTTTGTTTCTTAAACTAAGGAAAGAAACCTAATGAAATAATTAAAACATTACTTTGTACAGCGAAATTAAATAATAAAGATATTTCAATGTAAGTATAACATAATCTAGCGGCAGTAGTATTTAACCTTCAATAAAACCTCCGCATATGCCTTAATTTTTTCCTGTGTGACCAAATTAACAAAACAAAAACAACCCCACGACAGGACATGTTTTCGGCGGGCGGCAATCATTGCAAGTCGTTAAGACATGCTCTCCCTCTGTGTTGCAACGTTTCCTTCCTCACCATTGACTTGAACTACAGCTACACGCATGACCCCAACCCACTTATTCTCAACCCCTTTTCCCACATTGCCAAAAGCTTAAAATTCCACTGCTCAGCATTGGTTTCTGACCTCTTCTGTTGATTCATTCAGGAAACTGACCTCATTTAATCATTCTTTCCTGACTTTCTTTTTTATCACCAATTCTTTCCATTTCAACTTTCTTGATAACTTTACGAGTCTCATTTGACTTTCCATATAAGAAAGATTCTGTCTTTTTTTCACTTTTAATCCTCTTCAATGCTACGAATGAGGCTAAGGAAATTCAAAATCTGCATTTCTTGGCCAATGCTATTATGGGTCTTTCTTGTTTTCAGTTCCCTACATTTGGTCTTGTGTCAAGATGTGGATGTGGGTGACTATAATGAAATTTATAACCCTGCTGTTCGTCCTCTTATCACCCGGTTTGTCTACAGCGGGATATCAAATCTTACTACATTTCTTAGTAGGGAGATCAGCAACCGGTCGAGTCTCTGTGTCAAAGACCCGTAAGTTGTCTCTTTCTACCTTCTGTTTGCTGCTTTGTTTGTGAGAAAATTAACGAGCGAAAGGAAAAGTTGCAATTTTTACACACTAAAATTTTCGTTGGTGCTTTTGTGGTATTTGGGTTGTTGATGTATTCAATTATTTCATCATGTTAAATTATGGTATAGTGGTTGTTCTTTTGTTCTGTTGGGTTGCTTATTATGTCTATATCTGGATTTTTTGTTTAGATCTGTTCCATTTGTTATAAGATTTGAGATTTCTGTATTGGATGTTCAATGGAGTTAGCTTAAAAACTTATGTTGTTTCAGGGAAGCTGATTGGAATCAAGCGTTCAATTTTTCTTCCAATTTGGATTTCTTGGCTACTTGCGTTGAAAAGACTAGAGGTATAACAGCACTTCAATTACGAAGAAAACAAATTGCACTGTTTGGTTGCTGAGATAAGGGGGAAGTGAGATAAAGAATTTGTAAGATAATTGAAACTTAATTTGTGGTAGTTCTCATTCAGCTAATAGCGGTGCAATCAGACTTAAAACTTTGAAAAAAAAAAAACAGCTGAGGTCTGAACCTGTGGGAAACAGATCAATGGGAAATAAGTTTTGAATATTGCCATTTCCCCTTTGGCTTAGTTCCCCAGCTACAAAGTTGATATGTATGCACACTCACACACACACATATACTCAAGGATGAGATCACTTAGGAAAAAAAGTAAATCTCTTAGATCTTATACCAATACTAGGTTTTGTTGAAGTTGGTTTTTCTTGATATTACAGGTTGCTTTTTTCTTTTTTCTCAGCTCTTGGTAATCAAGTGGACTATTTAGTTCATGATTAGGTGATGGTAATTTGTTCTCGGCATAGTTAGTGTTCTTTCTCTTTGGACTATTTAGTTCATGAATTAGGTGATGGTAATTTGTTCTCGGCATAGTTACTGTTCTTTCTCTTTCATTATCTCAATAGGTCCTAGAAGTACATGATTAGGGTAGCAAGACATTTGCTAAGGAAAATAAAAAGACATCGAAAACTGTGCACTGCACGTTGTCTATTATTCTTTTGTTTCTATTTGAATTAAAACAATATCAGATGAACACATCCTTTAGTTTTCCCATATGTTCTTGTTCTGACTGATATAATTTGCTAAATAGGAGATGTCACTCGGCGGATATGTACAGCAGCAGAAATGAAATTTTACTTTAATACGTTCTTTGAGCCCTCAGCACGTGACAATTATTTGAAACCTAACAAGAACTGTAATTTAACCTCATGGGTTTCTGGTTGCGAGCCGGGATGGGCTTGCAGTATTGCTCAAAATGAGCCAGTCGACCTTGAAAATTCATGGCATATTCCTGCAAGAACTCACAACTGTCAGAGTTGTTGTGAGGGTTTCTTCTGCCCTCATGGTCTTACATGCATGATACGTAAGTATTTGAGAATGCTAAGTGATTTATTGCAAGTATATAGTGCTAATATATCACTGCTTATAGAGAGAAACAGAAAAAGAAAGGATAGACTATGTAATTCGCTACTTCAAAGTCTGCCCAGTAGTTTACTACTTTATCATTTTGTATCTCCCAAATGCTGCTTATTGATCTTTATTTCATGTGTATTTTTCTGGTTCATCTCTAATGATTTTTTCATCCATTACCATTGTTATTGTATGCTTGAAGCTTGCCCTCTAGGTTCCTATTGCCCACTAGCAAGGCTCAATAAGACAACAGGTGTATGTGAACCGTAAGTTCAAATTCAGGTTCTGCTCTTATCATTCTATATATCTGAGCAACTATAAAATGCAAAAAAATATCCATATAATTTATGGATTTGCAGATATCAGTATCAACTACCTCCACGTCAGCCAAACCACACTTGTGGAGGAGCAAACATGTGGGCAGATGTTGGTAGTAGTAGTGAGATATTCTGTTCAGCAGGATCCTATTGTCCAACAACAGTCCGGAAAAATTCTTGCAGCAGTGGGTATTATTTTTCCTCACCCCTTTTATCATTTGCCGGTTATTCTATTCTGTATTATGTGATTAGAATAACTGCAATATTTTATAATTATAAATGTGTTACATTCATATGTAGTTTTGATGGCAAATCAAAACATTTCTGGTTGCTGATGCTATCTCATGTCTTCATGCAATTGCAGGCACTATTGCAGAATGGGTTCCACATCTGAGAAGCGTAAGTATTTTATTATTGTTGTTATAGACTTGTAGAGATCATCATTATTAACATTGCTTACTATGTGTGCATGTGCACGTGCACATGCTATGTTCTGGGTTTGGTGAAGTTTGATAATTCATATACTTTCAGTGTCATTGTATATCTTGTTTCTACTTCTGTCATTTTGCATTTTTCCTCCCCCCATGTTGCTGGCTTTGACCCTTGCCAATTAATTTGCAGGTTGCTTCAGATTGACTTCATGTAAAGCAAACACTACACGTCAAAATATTCATGCATATGGAATTATGCTCATAGTAAGTTGGGCCTTTTACATCTGAACCAGATATATATTGGCTAATCTTAAGTTGCTTCACATCCAAATTATTAATCTTTTCAAGAAAAATGGTTTGAATGTAAGTGGTCATGCACCATATTCTGTTATACTTCCTAGAAACCTCTTGGAATATTGCTTTAGTTCATTTTTCACATTCTCAGGACTGCTCATGTAACATGCATTGTTGCATTGTTCTCTAAACACTATAAAAGTAGCTGGCTAATAGACATGGAGGTCATTAATTTGCATATGCAGGCTGCTTTGACTACCGTGTTACTCATCATTTACAACTGCTCCGACCAAGTTCTCACCACTCGAGAGAGAAGACTGGCCAAATCCAGGGAAGCAGCAGCTAGAAGTGCAAGGGAAACAGCAAAAGCACGTCAAAGGTGGAAAAGTGCAAAAGATGCTGCTAAGAAACATGCAAGTGAGTTGCAAGCTCATGTCTCACGGACATTTTCTCGTAAGAAATATGGCAAAGATCCTGAACAACTTAGGATTTTGAATCAAGATAAATCTGGAATGGAAGATGATTTATATCCACCTATGCACTCAAGTACTTTCTCTACATCTCTGCCATCAACTGGAGCATCAAAAGGAAAGAAAAAGGAACCTAGTGACCTCATTCAGATGATGCATGAAATTAAGGATGACCCTGATGGTTATGAGGGTATTAATCTTGAAATTGCAGATCCAAATACTACAGGACGCATACCAAAGGGAAAAGAAATGACCACTCATAGCCAGATTTTCAAGTATGCATATAATCAACTTGAGAAAGAAAAGGCTATGGAGCAACAGAACAAGAATCTTACTTTCTCAGGTGTAGTTAAGATGGCTACTAATACAGAAATCAGGAGAAGGCCTTTAATTGAGATTTCATTCAAAGACCTAACCCTTACCTTGAAAGCAAAAAACAAGCATCTGTTAAGGTGTGTAACAGGAAGAATAAAGCCTGGCCGTATTACGGCTGTCATGGGACCATCCGGGGCAGGAAAGACTACCTTTCTTTCTGCCCTCGCAGGAAAACCAATTGGATGCAGGATGACTGGATTGATTCTTATAAATGGGAAAAATGAATCCATCCACTCATATAAGAAAATCATTGGTTTTGTTCCACAAGATGATATCGTGCATGGAAACTTAACAGTGGAAGAGAATCTCTGGTTCAGTGCTCATTGCAGGTATTTTTCATGTGGGGTCTTAAACATTTTAACAGCAATAATGGGTATTGTTCTCAATTCTAAATGGGTATTGTTCTCAATTCTAACACTTTATAAATTATATTATTATATTATTTTCAATCACAAACTAAGAATTCAGACATACACTATGCTGGTGTTCAGGAGTTCTGATATGATTTTTTTTTAAATAAAACTTTTCAATTGAAAAATTAATAATAATATGGTTGAGCGGATTAATGGAGCTAGAGCAAAGTCACTTCCAGTTTATTCAGAAAAGTTTTATAAAAAAGGGGAAACAAAAAAAAAAAGGATCTTTGAAGTGGTAACTTTATTCATCATAATATGCTACTCTAATGCAGTCATAATTTGTTTCGATATCTCTGTATCTAAGTCAAGCCTCAATCATCTTCGCATCCAGATGAAGCCACGCTAATTAAACATATATAAACATAAGGGGGTTAACCTTTTTGCTTCTTACATTGTGCCTTCATGCAATTAAGCACTATAAGCTTGATTTGAAATATTTTCTTTTAGCTCAATTGGAGTGATAAAGAAAGAAAAGTGCTCCACCTCACTAACCCAAAAGAAAAGGAAATTCTTTGAAATGTGCAAATGTTGGTGTTTTTGTGATATAACCAATTATGAACTCCAGCCCACACTCTCAAATTACTATCCTAGTGTTCTTTTTGGTATCAGGTGCTTTATGATCTCCATGTAAATGATGGTCCTTCGGGTGAGATTTAGTAATAGGTGGTCAAAGAAATCATTGCTCGGTTAAAGTTCTTACTCATCTTACTATTTTTGCCATGCATTCAGCTCATATATTTTTTTACAACTTAAATGATGAATTTTCAATAATGTTTCTGTATCTTATGTTGTTTTTCATTATGGACTCCGCTTATCGAAGATTACCTGCTGACTTGCCAAAACCGGATAAAGTTCTGACTGTTGAAAGAGTTATTGAGTCTTTGGGGCTACAGACAGTGCGGGATTGCTTGGTTGGAACAGTAGAGAAGAGAGGAATTTCAGGAGGCCAGAGGAAGCGAGTAAATGTTGGATTAGAGATGGTAATGGAACCTTCATTTTTTATCTTAGATGAACCTACATCTGGTCTGGACAGTGCATCTTCTCAGCTTCTTCTCAAAGCACTTCGACATGAAGCTCTTGAAGGCGTGAACATCTGCATGGTTGTTCACCAACCAAGGTAACTTCCATAATTTATGTTCTTCAGTATTTGATCTTTTGGTTTTTCATCATATAAATTTGCATTACATTCCTTTGGTCACTCAAGCTTTTCAGAGTTCATACCATATAAACTAGGATAATAAGCTTCAATTATCCATGGGATGCTGGCAAACCTATCAACAGGTTCATAGCAGAATAATTACATATCGTTTGAAGAGGAAGATGGCTTTGATATAGCATGTTTACTTCAATCCATGTTATTGCAACATATTAACATTGACTAATTATTGACCCACATTTCTCCAATGTTTGAATCATAAAAGTACAGTGGCAGAACTAGAAAGTATTTTCAGGAAGGGCTCACTATGGAATTTAAAATTTTTTTGATGCAATTAAATAAGTATCTAATAACTAAAGTACCTAAGTGACAACTATAATATTAATAAAAATCTATAAATGTACACACCTACAGAGTGACTATTAGTTGATACTTGAACTGTTACTATTGGTTGTGCAACTAAGAGGAAACAATTGTATCCTACAAGTTTTGCATCAGTTGAGAATATTGCAAGATCCGCTTGTTTTCAATTGTTGCAAAAATCTGTTGAATAGATGTAACAAACCACCTGCTCTACTTCTGCCAGCAAAGTAACAAATCTCCTGCTCTACCTTTACCCCCCACTGCATCATCTGCCGCAAATTAATAATTAATTCTTAGCAATCTATCGCTTCATTTAAATATTAAGTTAGGAGATGATAAAGTTATGGCATAAACACATACTTTCAAAATGTATGTTCTTAGATTCATTATGAAAGCAATCATAAGAAAACTATCATCTTAAAATATGTTTAGAAAGAAATATGACATTCATCTTAAACTACAAAGTGACTAGTGACCAGTTTACCAAACACCAATTTTCCATTGCAACCGCTTGGTCAAGTCTCTCTTGTATATTCTGGTTGTCCCATTATCTGTTGCTCCATGTATATTTTAACCTACAGTAACCCAGATCGTTAAAACCACAGAAGTTAAATGCATCATTTGAAAATCTCTTTGCTCGCCACCTTGCTTTTCTGATGCAAACAATTGAAGTCCCCAGTTGCCACCCAAGGAATGTTATTATGAGTTTTAGGATTCTGTAACTTGTCTCAAGTGCAATGTTTTTTTTCATTCATTAGCCATTCATAAATCCCTATGAGCCACCAATCTGGTATGTGGAGCTAACCATTAACCACAATATCAGTGTGATGCAAAGAAAAAGAAACCAGAGAAGTTAAAACCTGTTCGTTCGTATCAAAGACGACCCACCATTTTGCTGTCTCCCCTCACCATCGCAACCCACTTTGAAATGGTATTAAAGTTTGGGTTTTAATAAACTACAAAGTGACTAGTTTCAGGGGGCTTTAACCCATGCCAGCTGCTTCTTGGGTCTGCCAATGGAAAAGTATATAGGAAGCTGGTCTAAAATTTCTTTAAGTTGACAATTAAAATTAGACCAATGTCATGAGAAATATGCATTTTCAGATTGTTGTATTAGTAATTATTGCATGTTGTTATAATGTTACTACTGCATCCTTGCCTTTTCTTACAAGCTTGTTTGACTTTCAAGAGGTACTAAATGGTAAAGAAAGAAATTTCAGGACTCATTTTTTATTCTTAGTATAAAAGTGTGGTTACTTTGACATTTATGTTTTTCTCAGCATCTAGAACTTCTTTTTCAGCTATGCCTTGTTCAAAATGTTTGACGACTTAGTACTACTGGCAAAAGGTGGCTTGATTGTTTATCATGGTTCAGCAAAGAAAGTGGAAGAATACTTTTCAGGCCTTGGGATTAATGTACCACAGCGTGTTAACCCCCCTGACCATTATATTGACATTTTGGAGGGTATAGTGACGCCAAGTGCAAGCTCTGGTTTGAATTATAAAGAACTTCCTATCAGATGGATGCTTCATAATGGGTACTCAATACCCCCAGACATGCAGCAGTATGCTGCTAGACTTGCATCCCCAGTGGACATAAATCAAGCACATGGATCAAATCTTGGTGTTGGAGTGGAAGAACAATCCTTTGCAGGGGAATTATGGCAAGATATGAAGAGTCATGTGGAATTGCACCGGGATAAGATACGGCATAATTTTTTGAAGTCAAGGGATTTGTCAAACCGGAGAACTCCAGGAGCATTCACGCAGTATAAATACTTCCTTGGCAGGTAATTTGTTGTCAATCCATTACATTTTAGGGTGCTTCTGAGTTTAATACATGTTACACATTTATCCCATATATTTTCAGTTGATTGTCTTCAGTCTAGAACTGTCTTTGTGCTCATGAACTGCTAAATTGAAGGGGAAACTAGTTATATACAGTCCCATTCGTAAAGTTACTGAGCTGGTTGCCTCTAGAAGGTTTGGCCAGTCTTTTTCAACATTGTTTCTTATGCATATGCTTTCTTATAATTAGACAAATGGTGGATTATACTTGGAAACTTCAATGAAGAATGTCATGATAGATTATCTTTCAAAAACACAAGTTGATTCCATTACCTGTCATATTGCTAGTAAGATAGCTGCGCAATGAATAATTAGTTGCAGGAGTTTTGGCATGTTGGGCATCCTTGAAATATAATGTGTGGTAACTACTATTTATTTCTTATCCATAACTCTTGATCTTCACACTCTTGCAGGGTAGGTAAACAGCGACTAAGGGAAGCTAAAATACAATCAATAGATTATTTGATCTTGTTGCTTGCGGGAGCCTGCTTAGGATCACTTGCAAACGAGAATGAGGAAACTTTTGGGGCTGCTGGTTATACATATACCATCATTGCAGTATGTAAGTTGGGAAAAGTTAGTCAAGCTGTGAGGTTTTCTTTGAATAAAATCTGTCTTTATTTAAAGAACTTTGTCATAATTGTCTCTCCAGCGAACTCATTTTTTGCTATTCTCCATTCGACCATGGACTGTACATTCGATATAAGACATAAAACACAGAAATAGTTTCATGCTTTGGAATGGATATATCTACCTGATTTCTAAGTTCTACAATAGATTATTCAACATAGAATATCTTTTCTTCATTACTAATAGTTTTATTTCTGATATCAGCTCTACTTGGAAAAATAGCGGCTCTAAGATCGTTTTCTCTGGACAAGTTACAGTACTGGAGAGAGAGTGCATCTGGCATGAACAGCTTGGCTTACTTTCTGGCCAAGGATACACTTGACCATTTTAATACAGTGATTAAGCCTGTGGTGTATCTCTCTATGTTTTATTCTTTCACCAACCCAAGATCTTCCTTTACGGATAATTACATCATCTTGCTCTGCCTTTTTTACTGTGTAACTGGTATAGCCTATGCATTGGCCATCTTTTTTGAACCAGGTCCAGCTCAGCTGGTGAGTAATGCTGGTTCACAGCAAAAAATCATTTGCTTATTGATTTTACCTCACATAGGTTAGCCCACTCATACTCACAAGCTTCGTTTCTTGCAGTGGTCAGTTCTTCTTCCAGTTGTTTTGACTCTCATAGCAACACGGCCAAAAGACAGTGAAGCCTTGAAGAATATAGCTAACTTATGCTACCCTAAATGGGCTTTGGAAGCATTTGTGATTGCAAATGCTGAGAGGTACGACAGTCATTTTCACTTACATAAGTTTGTTATGTACTCCTTGGTCTACACATGTATAGTTTGTTAAAGGACCTGATCAGGTAAATCAGGAAACAGAAGCAGCAAGTAAATCTGGAAATCTCAGCTATAAGAATGTACTAAAGATGCAAACAATTTACTTAGCCTTAATTAAAGAAAGTTCACAACTCCATAGTCTTGGTTATGCACAAATAAACGAGTATAAAAGAGAGTTAATGACTCCATGTTCTCAGTTATACATAAATAAACAAGTAAAAAAGTTAAATAAATAAATAACAAATTACATTACTTGATTGGAATTGCATTATTATAATATACATGATTAATCATGTGGAATTGCTTACCAATCGCGTATTGCATTAGTTCACATTTGAATGGACCTGGATAATTGCAATCCCTTGAACATGGGAGTGGAATCCACTATTTTTGGAAATTACTAAAAATTATTGTTATAAAATTGTACGTATATAATCCTAAATCACTAGGAAATTAAAACTTGGAAGGTTTCATACACTGTTTGTTTTTGTTTTCTTTTCCATTCAGGTACTACGGAGTGTGGTTGATTACTCGCTGTGGTACCCTTCTTAAAAGTGGGTATAATCTCCATCATTGGGGTCTATGCATATCCGTTCTCATGCTCATTGGCATGATTACTCGTTTTGTGTCATTCTTTGGTATGGTAACATTCAAAAAGAAGTGAGTTTGACACTTCAGCCTCCAACCTTTTTGCATTGTGGACTTGTGGTATAGATATACAATTGCACAGTTCTGCATCATCAGAAGGCAATGTCACCCTCAAGATTCAATACAAAGATGCAAAAAAGAAAAAGGAGAGACTAGTTAGTGGAATATGCTGCAACCAATCTCAGATAGGATTGTTACAAATTTGATTTCACCGAGATTTGCTTTATTGTCTAGGACAAACTAGTACAACCTTGTAATAACAGTTTGTTTTCTTAGGTTTTTTTCGTTTATGCCATTTATAGGTCATCCATTCTTGTAAAAGTAGCTAATATAAATGGTTATGCTTTGCATGATTATATCATGGAATGGCATTTCTAAATATTGTGATTAAATATTGTGATTACAATTTTGAGTGGCTTTAAGTTCAAGATTTTACCTCCAGGCTTTTTTTTCATGGCGAGTGAGAGGCACACTTAAACATGTTCATTACCCAGCAGAATTTACCCATCAACCTACAGTTTGCTTATTTATGTGAGAAAACCACAAAAATGATTCTTGAGCCATCACTGCAGGGTTCCATGGATTTATGTAAAGTTGTTAAAATTTAAGTTATGGGATCACAATGTCAATTTTTAGAAGAAAAATCAATACTATCTGAAACGTAAGTCTTTTTGGTTGCTTTGATGTAACTCATCATAATTGCTAGAAATGAACATCTAAATTTTTGTTTTTTATTTTTCCAAACGGGTAATACATAGGTGACTAAATTTGATTGACCAGAATAGAATCGTCTTGTGATGTTCCACATTAGGGAAGTTTTTGCCTACACTGTCATTGACAATTAAGCAAAGGACTAGCCGATTAATTCGAACTAAACCTCTTAAGTTCATTTATCCTCATAAGCAGTAATCTGTAATGTAATTGTGATTATATCATATTTCTTTTTATTATTTTACATAAAAAAAAATTATTGTAATATAATGATAATTATATTGTACAACTAATATTATCTTAATTCATGTAACATAAAAATATATGTAATAATTATTTATTTTTATTCTTGTCACCATTATTATTGATAGCTTTAGCTTCATTGTCATCACTTCTGCCAAAGCGATCACCACCACCATCACTACTAGGGGTGAATAAAAACCGGACCGAATTGAAAAAACCGAATTAACCAAAATAATAAATAAATTAAACCAATTTGAATCGAATCAAATTTAAAATACATGTAATTTAATTGAAACAAACCAAACCAAACCAAACTTTTTATAAGATCAATTCAATTCGGTTTATAGACAAATAAATTTCAGTTTAATCGGCTCGATTAATTCGATTTTTTCAAAAATTTGGATCAGTTCGGTTATAAGTAGAAAAAATTCGATTTATTAAAATTTAGTAAAAAAAACCAAATCGTCCGTTAGCTCACCCCTAATCACTACTACTACTACCTTTAATCACCATTACTACAGCTTCACCTCTAATCACCACCATCAAAATTATTGCTTCTCAACCATCATCATTGTCATTGGTTATCTATTGTCGCTGCCATTAATCGGACACCATTTTATTCAATACCACCACTTTATATTCATAAATTTAAATAAATAAATAAATAATGAAAACTGTTTTATTTCATTCCAATCAAAAATAAATTATAATGATTATAACATTTTTCATTTTATTACATATTTGATAACATTAGTAATGATTACACCAAATCAAAGGTAATCTTACTAATTAATCAATTAACCTCTAAGCTCATGTACATTTTTGCAGTCTAATTCTGATGATACATGTTTATAAGAAACTACAAATGCTAACAAAAAAATTAACCAGAGTCCATACTGTTACTTATTAGAGAATCCGCATTATGGTAATTAAGTTCACTGACAAAAAGTTGGAAAATTAAAAAGAGACACCAGCAAATCCAACATTTGAAATGGAATGATGACGCCAAAGGTTGAATTTGAAACCAAGTATGGTAGACACTCGAGTTCTTGGTATGGAACTAATCCATAAGAAATCCAACTATCTTCACTGATTTATAAAGATGAATGTGAACTTCAGGACTTGAATAGCCAATTTGTACATATAGCAATGTCAATATTGTGAAAAGGAAAGACAAGTTTAAGGACAGAACACAAGTCTTCATCATTTGAATTTACAATCAAGTTCCAAGAGATACCTGCATTACAGTGCTTCTTGTTGATATTTAACAGCATTGGGGGCTTCATCTTCTTCATCTTTTTATCTCCACTGGCAAGAAATGGTTTCTCATGTGCTTTGTTAAGAGTTGTAATGGAATTCTGTCTCACAAACCTAATGAAAAGATGGAAATGCCCTATGTACTTCTAACATCATTCTGGACAAGTTCATTTCCATATAATGTCCCCCAAAAATTTAAGAGCTGGGACACCTCTGATCTCTACATCAACTAAGGGTGCCTTTATCAATGTCAAACTCGAGAGTTGTGGATCACTTTGTACAATTTCGAGAGCACGCATCTGATCCTGAAACATTTTAAATGGAAAATGATTGATATAAAAATTTCAACTTTTCTTCTCAATAAATAGCATGGATATGGTCAATTTAAAATCTCATAATTTGGCTTCATACTGCTATTGAAAGCTTAAAAGCTGCAAATGAGATAAATGAACTAGCACCTTTCTTTTCATTGCACAAAACTTGCAGTCAGAGGCAGATGGAGGAAGAATTTGATTAACAATAAGCCTCTTAACAGGAACATTCTCTTTCTTCAAGGAGGCACGTAACCTAGATGACTCACCGACTGCCATTATCTGAGAACGATAAATAAAATGGTAATAAATGACAATGACTAGTATATCCTAAAATATTTTGGCATGTAATAGGTGAATTAGCTTCATAATATTTGGACATTCCAGAAGCAATGTGAGTGCCTGGATTACATTTCCACAATCTGGAATCAAAGCACTTTTCATGAGACTAGGACAGGGAAAAAAAGAGAGCATGTACAGTTCCATTAATGAAGCAAGAAAAAAGGCTTCTCGCCAAGCTTACAGCAGCAGGAAAATTTGCCCCTAACAAGGTCTACAATGTGTTTGAATAAAATTGTAAATATTTATTACTGTAGGAATTGTAACTATGACAAACTCTGTGGAGTCTGTATCACGAAAAAGATCACGCACTTTTATCATCCTCTCCCTCAGCTTTTCCAGTTTGTCAGCCTGCAAGGATATGCATGCAAGATTAACATTTATTTAAAAATTAAAAAAAAAAGGAAAGAAAAGTAAGTAAACTGAGAGCACAAGATGTGCTCCCACTGAATTTAGACTTACGGCATCCTGTCAGGTTTCTTCCTGTCAAAAAACAGATTTGATGGCAGATGTGGCAGAAGATATTTTTTGTTTAAGCTGCAATAAATGCAAATGGTTATAAAATTATCTCATAGTAACCACATAAGAAATAGTTTTTTAAAAATAATTTCACATGAAATCATACTAGACAAGATAGAACTAAAGAACTTAAAATTGTAGAAAGATAAGAATTGGATGAGGTTTAGAAAAACTAAAATTAGGATAATCAACCAACATAGTTATCAAACTAAATTAAAAGGATGCGGTGAAGAACTTGAAAGAAACCCTTAAAAAACCACAAATAATAAAGAAATTAAGTTTATTCAACAAATCTTAGTGAGCCAGTATGTTAATCCACATATATGCACCTCAATTACCAAAAAACCACACTACATAAAAATGATCTCAATATAGTAGCATAGATATTAATTAGCAACAGAATAAGAAACAATATACATTCATACAACAAAAAAGAAGATTTTGTCAACTCAGAGACCCTTTCTCCCCAAATCAAATCAAACCATACCAAATCAACTGTGAATGGAAGATTAAAAAATTAGAAATCATTTTGCAATCTCCTGTTGCTTGATTAAATTCTTAAATTGTGCTCTTCCCCTAGAGTTATAAATATACAATGCCTGTGCTCAATTATTCAACCCAAACACATAAAGTGGTTTGAAGCCCCAGAAAAATTATCAGTTCATTTCGGCAACTCTAACCCTGTGATTGGCAAATTTCCATAGGGAGGAAAGAAAATAAGAAAGGAAAATAAATTTTATTTTTCCTCCTTATTTTCCTCTCTCATGATTGGATAAAAAGGAGGGAAAGGAAAATAATTTTTATTTTCCCTTGATTGGATAACCAATTATGTAAGGAAAAAAAAAAAATATGTAATATATTTTCAATTTTACCCTTTATTAAATAACACATTTGAATATATAATTGTATTGTATAATGATAAAAAATAATAATAATTATTTAATTGATTTTATATGAAATTAAAATTTATATAATAATAAATATAATGTTAATACGAACAAATTCTAAAATTATTTTTATATTTGAAATGTTAAAAAAATATATTTATAGATTGGTTTATATTTTTTAAATATTA
>CATIWR010214485.1:0-23545 GCA_949677035.1 Omphalea diandra
CATGATTATCAATATCTTACCATCTGATGTTTTGCAAAAAATTTCACCTTTTTTCAAATTATTTTCTAAGGATCCGAATTATTTGTCTATTCACCCTTTTGGTTGCAGTGTTTTTCCGCTTCTTCGCCCATATAATGATCATAAATCTACTTTCTGGACAACAGAATGTGTTTTCTTAGGGCAAAGCCCCTTTCATTCAGCCTATCGGTGTCTTGATTACAAAACAAGGCATGTCTACTTGGCCAAACATGTTCGATTTCACACTCAAACCTTTCCATAGGCCAGTCGGCCTACCACTTCTTCACTAGAGCCACAAGCGGATCCCACTTGGCTAACTGTCACTTGTACACTGTCGGCCTCACATGGTCCTTCATCAGGTACTTCTTTTTCTTCAAATTCTACTCCTTCTAAATCTCAATCTATATCCGAAACACCTATGCAAAGTCTATCTTCACCACAATCCTCTCCAACTAAAACTAATTTATCTTCTGTCATCTTCTCCTCTCCACCTTCCTTATCTTAATCATCCAAAGGCTTACAACTAGCTGTTGATCTCTCTTCCTATCCAAATGACCTCAGACCTTAACCACAAATTCAACCACCCCACCCAATACCCAATAACCCCAACACATCACTACCTCCTACTTCCGTCGCAACTAATATGCCTAAGCCTAATACTACCTTAACCTGCACCCACTCTATGAATCTTCGGCCTAACCCACCACGCAAACATGTCTTTGCTACCACCACATCACCTCCCCAGGAACCAAAAACATTTATTCAAGCTAATAAATTTTAGGAATGGAAAGATGTTATGCAACAAGAAATTTCAGCTTTACTTCAAAATCAGACTTGGGTGTTGGTTCCCCGACCTCCTAAGGTTAACATCATTCAAAACAAGTGGATCTATCGAGTTAAGAGGCATTCCAATGGCACCATTGAACGCTACAAAGCTCGTCTTATAGCAAAGGGGTTTACACAATAATCGGGCATTGACTATACAGAGACGTTTTTTCCAGTTGTTAAATTCACCACAATCCGTCTCATCTTGTCTATTACTATTTCGCTTCAATGGGAGACATGACAGTTAGATATATCCAATGCCTTTCTCCATGGTTTCTTGAATACAGACTTATACATGGAGCAGCCGAAGGGTTTTGTTGATCCACAGCGGCCTCATCATGTTTGTAAACTTCAGAAATCATTTTATGGCCTAAAGCAAGCTTCGCGTGCCTGGTTTGAGAGACTCAAAGCTTTTATGGCCTTTGCTCAATTTCGGCAAACTGAAGTTGATCATTCATTATTTGTTTACACTAAAGGACCTAACAAGTTATTTGTGCTTGTTTATGTTGATGATATTCTTGTTACAGATTCAGATTCTTCTCTTATTGAATGGTTTGTTGCCACATTGGCCGCTGCCTTCCCTATTCGCGATCTTAGCGACATTCATTACTTCCTTGGTATTGAAATAACACGACTGGCTGATGGCTATCTTCCCTCTCAAAGTAAATATATTGTTGAAATACTTCAAGCAACATAGATGTTGGATTCCAAACCTTATCGCACACCAATGGCTATTACTCCTAATTTGAGGAGATCAATGGGAAAGTTGTTGTCTTTATCTCAGGAGTATCGCCAAGTGGTTGGGGCAATTCAGTATCTCACTCTCATACGGCTGGATATTGCATTTGTCATCAATAAGCTGGCTCAATTTTTACATTGTACGACTGACGACCATTGGCAGGCTTGTAAACTGTTGTTGTGTTATTTACAGGGCACTTCACATTGTGGACTTTGGCTTCGTCTGTCCACTGCTTTGCCCATTCAGTGCTATTCGGATAGTGACTGGGTGGGCTGTCCCCATGATCATCATTCCACTGGTGGGTATTTAGTGTATTTTAGTGGGAATCTCATATCTTGTCTAGTAAGAAAGAACTCACTGTTGCTAGATCAAGTACTTAAAGTGAATATAAAGTGTTAGCCAATGCTACTGCAGAACTTACATGGTTAAATACACTGCTTCTAGAAATTAGCTATCTTCCTTTGCAACCTGCCATATTGTGGTGTGACAATGTGAGCGTCATTTACCTCACTTTAAATCTGGTCTTCCATGCTTGAACAAAGCATGTCGAGATTGATTACCACTTTGTTCGGGATCAAATACGACAAGACATTGTCCAAATTTGGTTTATTAAAAGTTCATATCAAATTATGGATATATTAACAAAATTGTTAAGCCAAATTCTTTTTTCATTACATTTGCACAAGCTTCGTCTAACGTCATCCGATGCTTCGCTTGAGGGGGGCTATTAATGATATGGATATTTTCATGTCTTATACTATAAATTTCTTATTTAGTGTTTATCTTCTAATTGTAGTAATTATCTTAATTATAAGCTTAATTATAGGTTTGATTATAGGCTTAATTATATACTTAATTATAGACTTGATTATAGGCTTGATTATAGGCATAATTATAGGTTTGTATACCAGGAAAGTAGGTCTGTATATAAGGCTGGTTCTCTGCCTTTACCAAATACACATTTTTAAAATTTTGAAAACTCTTTTCTTCTTCTTATTTACAGAAACATCCAAAGACACCCTATCTGTTCCATCTAACAATCATGGAATCATCCTTGTTTGCAATAGCCTTCATTATGGATGCACTTTGGAGGTTAAAAAGGAAGGTCATTTGTCTCGTCAATGGTAAAAGTGGAAAGAGAAAACATATAGTCGATAATCCTTTGCCTCTACCCCCTTCTTCAGTTTCCATATCTTGGACATAGAGTCAACTAAAGTCATCTGGTTAAAACGTTTTGAAGTACATTATGGTCCCATTAAACAAAGGAACGTTCAATCCAATCTACATGAGATTTATTCCTTCATGATCACTACTTCATCCAACTTGTCCCTTAAAGTCATTATGTTGATCCATCCTGACTTTAGTCCACTTCACAGCTGCAAAACTGGATGAGAAATCTTATGGGAAAACGATTTACCAAAAGCAAAATCTTGCGGAGAAACCTCAATGAAGAGGCAAGAACCCTAACCCTAAGACAAGGACCCAGAAAGGGGAGAAAACCCTATGAGAGGGACTTTGTTCACATTTTCATTGTTATGAATGGTTTTGTTAATTAATTTTACTTATGATTGAAATTCAAACTCAAAATCTTATAACCTTAAAGATAATTGTATCACTGGGTCAAAAATTTATTAATATTGCTATCAATAATTTCATTTACACTCTTTTATCACTTGTCAAGTGATGGTTTATGATCATCCAAAAAACAAATGTAGAGGGAAAAAGGGGAGGATTTATTTCGAACGTCAGTTTTGGACTTGATCTAATCTTACGGCAAGAATTCGCGTGATGGGATTCTTTATAAGGAAATTGATACCATGTGTTATGTGCTCATTTTTCTAGATTGAAGTTTGGTTAAATGAGAAACTAAGAACATAGCAAACACATAATCTCAGCACAACAAACATAATCATGACAACAAGATTTCATGGTTGCCTACTAATTCATAGATTTTAAGTTTGAGAACAGCCAACTCTGCGGGATTCCGTAGATTGGCTAATCAGTACAAAGAAAATTTTGATGTTTCAATTCTTAGTCTTGGCAGTTCAAGTTGATGACAACAGAAGCAACCACTCAACAAGAAGCAACTAGAAGTTTTCAAGGAAAGAGAGAATTCTCATTATTAACTCATATCATATATTATTAATTTTAAGCTAAAAATTAGTTTTAAACCATGTTTTATCATTTGTCAAACAATTATATATAATATAGTCACGTGTTATTATTTTATATTATATTATAAAAAAATTGACATATCAAAAAATATTTCTAATTAGGAAGTCAATATTTTGAACAAAAATTAGAAAAAACTAATAAATAAAAATTCTAAACTACTTCTAAACATAAAATTAGAAAAACTTAAAAAGTACAAATTATAAATAGGAAACAAAGATTTAAATTACTTTCATTATTTGTTCAAAATTCTAAGAATATAAGAATAAACAAGAGTGTAATATATAAGAGTAAACATCAGTATAATAAACTGTCAATAATTACTTTGTTCAAGTTTAATAAATTTTATCTTTAATAGATTGTCAAGAATTATTTTATTCAAATTTAATAAATTTTATCTTAAAATCGTGTCACACAAAATTGAAAATATAAATTAATAAACAATTTTTTCTTATAATTAATTCAAATATACATAAATAGTTTGTAGTTATCTATTAATTTTATTTTAATTATGAAATACTTAATATTATTTGTTTAATCGATTATCAAAATTACTTCATTCAAGTTTGATAAATTTTCTCTTGAAATTGTGTCATATAACATTGAAGATATAAATCAATAAATAATTTTTTTACAACTAACTTTGTTCATAATTAAGTTTGAGAAATTTATTTTATTTACTTGATAATAATTTTTTATAAAATAATAATTGAATTATAATTATTATTTATATATTAATCTTTGATCATTTAACTAATTAACTAATTATTTAATAAAAATAAATATTAAATTTATTTGAAATTTATTATTATAATTATATCGCGCGACGCGCAAGTTCACAACTAGTTTCAATTAAAAGTCTTTTACGCAAATGAGTGTGGCTTTTAAGTGAATTTGTGTGCCTTATCACACACACAAATATTTATCATAATACATAAAATTTTTTGTAATGAGTCGTTTGCTATATATATCATTGGACATTATATATTTATTTGTAAATTAGTTTATTGCTATATATGACTTGAATATTATTTTATATGGAATTAATCGAATTGTTTGTTTTTATTATATATAGTCATTTCCTTAAAAAAAATTATATTTAATTTATTTAGTATTTATATAAAATAAAAAAAATTAATCAAATTTTGTTTTATATAAAATTTGACTAAAAATAATTTTTTAAGAGAATATTATTATTTTTCTCTTAATAAATTATGAGAAAATATTACATAGATAATAAAAAAATCAAATACATATTTAAAATTGAATAACAAATTATCTTAGTGGTCCGATCTAAAATATCAATTTTAAGAGTAAACTCAAAATCCGATTTGAATTTTATCTGAAATCTTCATGCAAACCCGATGAGTGACCTGAATTCACCTAAAATTTGAGCGACCCAAACTCGACCCAACCTGAAAATTATTTGATGAAAAAATGATTCAATTCAAAATAACTCGAGCCAACCATTGCCACCTCTACTAAGACATCTGTTTTTCCTATGTAGCTAGTGTTGTGGCCGGTGGTTATTAAAGTCCCCTCATGGTTCCATTTCAATATCACAACGACATCTATACCTAAATCCTGTTACTAAATAATATCTTTCAGAAAAGAGATCACATATGTGCTAAAAATTCCCTAAAGTTATAACAATTTAAAAAAAAAACCTTAAATTAAACCCTAAATTTGATTATAGTTACAAATTTACCTCTCTTCTAAATCACATCATCACATGGAAACAAAACTCAATGACATCACAATGCATTAACTTACCTTTCTCAAGTTTCAGTTGCAGGTATCAGTTACAGGTAGGGTTGTCTTCTCAATCTTTCACATGCAAGAATGCTACGCAATTTGGGATTAAGGGTTAGGAATTTAGATTTAGAAATTGAAGTTTGGGATCTAGAGGTAGAGAGTTAGAATAAAACTTGCTAACATGAACACCATTTTTATTTTGCAGCGAGTGTGTAAGACGCACTTAGTTGCATAAGTATATTCGAATTGAAATGCCTGGAAGACTTTTCTGACAGTTGAGGCGTCTAAGAGTTTTTTTTTTTTTTTTTTTTTTTTTGTGCAAGTTGAGGTTCTCATTATTTATATATATTGTGACCCCTAAACTTTTTATGTTAATGCATTTTCAAATATAAATGTTAGTTACATTTCTAACTAGTAAGGTGAGATGTGATGCTGAACATTTTCCTTAAAAATAAGTTGATTACCATTTGACCAAGGAGTCCAAATCGAGTAGAACTAAAAGATCTGCAACTACAAATAAATAAAATCATTTATCCAAATAAAGCCTAAAACGCATTCACAAAAGTACCATTTATTCTGAAACAAACCACATTTCCTTAATTTCTCCAAACGTGCCATTTGCAAGTCCGAAAGAAAGTCTCATTTTAATAGCCCAATTGCTGGACAAAACCAACCAACAGAAAGTTGTTACTTTCTAAGTCACACAATAAACTTGCCATTGCGTGATATCATGTGAATGACACATGAAACAGATTCACAAAAAGTGTGATTCCCAACCAAAAGTTTATTTAGTACGGAATAGAAACATATAACATTATACCTAAGTCCACACTATAAAAATCTGGCTTAGGGACTTGCAATGACAACCCAAGATTTGCCAATAAAAATAAAAAAAATACAAAATAGCAGCAGTTCAAATGGCTATACTAATGCTACTATTATTTCTTTCCATTGTTTTTCTTTGCTGGTGGTGGAACAGAAACTCTATACTTATGAATTGGCCTGTCCTTGGGATGCTTCCTAAACTTGCGTGTAATCACTCTCGCATCCACTATTTGGCCACTGAAGCTCTTAAGCTAAGTGGAGGCACATTTCTATTCAAAGGACCTTGGTTTTCTAGCTTAAATATTATGCTGATTAGCGATCCTACGAATGTCAACTACATTCTGACCAACAACTTCTCCAACTACAACAAAGGCCGCGAGTTCAAGGACATTTTTGAACCTCTGGGAGACAGCATTTTCAGTGCTGACACTGATAATTGGAGAACTCAAAGGAGATTGATTCACTCTTTACTTAGTGACAAGAGGTTCAAGCTGACGTTAGAGAGTGCTACCAAGCACAAGATCATGAACGGCCTATTCCCAGTTCTTGAAAATTTCTTAGAACTAGGAAGTGAAGTAGACATACAAGTTGTGTTTAAGCATTTCATGTTCGATAATATGTGCCTTTTGTCTTTAGGCTTTGATCCGAATTCCCTTTCACCCGAATTACCTCAAGTTCCTGCTTACAAAGCTTTTGATCAATTAGAGGAGGTGATCTTTTACAGGCATATTGTGCCAGCAAGTATTTGGAAGTTACAAAGATGGCTTCATATTGGGAAAGAGAAGAACACCAAGAAAGCTCATGACATCCTTTGTGATTTTGCGCGGCAATGTATTACGAGAAAGCAAGAGCTATTAGACCGTCAAAGCAGAATAAATCAAACGGAAGGAGAGAATTTTGACTTTTTAACAATGTTTTTGTCGAATGATGGTATTCGATCAAATAAAGCAATTTTGGAAGACTTGGCTATTAGTTTCATGGCAGCCGGGAGAGACAGCGTAAGTGCTTGTCTTGTTTGGTTCTGCTGGCTCGTTGCGAAAACACCATCTGTAGAGAAGAAGATTTTGGAGGAGATCAAGGCAAATTTACAAGAAAGCACAGGTGACAGCATCAGGCTTTTTAGTTTTAAAGAGTTGGAGAAACTAGTTTATCTCCATGCGGTTATATATGAGGTGCTTCGGCTATATCCTTCAGTACCCTTCTGGCAACAAAAATGTGTTGCACCAGACGTTCTTCCTAGTGGCCATCATATCCCTAGCAATATGAGGATTTTGATATCATCATACTCAATGGGAAGAATGGAAGCAATATGGGGTGAAGATTGCTTAGAATTCAAGCCAGAAAGATGGATTTCAGAGCAAGGACAAATGAAAAATGTGCCAGCTTACAGGTTCGCAACATTTAGTGCCGGACCCAGAACTTGTGTAGGTAAAAGCATGGCATTGATAGAAGTGAAAGCAGTAGCTTCTACTATTATATGGAATTATTCGCTTCGACTTGTTGAAAATCATCCTATTTCTCCAAAGAATACTGCAGTACTTCAAATGAAACATGGTTTGAAGGTTAGGATTTCTAAAAGAGTTGCTCCTTAAAGCTAAAGGAGGAACTAGCTATGTGAACTTTACATTCAGAATCATTCTCATTATTTTTAAACCAGTAGGAGTTTGAATGTAACTCATATAAATACTTGTAATAATGGTATCAGAGCTTGTGGATGTTGTAGTCGAATGATTCTAGCACTCTGCTATGTTACTTTATAGTTAGTGATATTGCCATTGCATAAAAGCCATAATTGATAGTGTTACCATCTCCCGCAGCAGAAATCACATAAGATAAAAGGAGATGCTTGAAAATGAAGTCAAATGTGTTCTATCCAATATAAACTCATCGGCTTTATGTTGAATTTTTTTGATCCATAGCCGTCAAATGCTTAGGATTCCAAAGTTGTTGGATTTGTCCACCAATTAGACTCGATTGATTTCTCTCCAATTGAGTTGGGCTTCCTTCTTTAGTAATGGACTTCACGTTGTGTATACTCCCACCAAAATTGCCTAAATCATTTTGATTTCTTTATAGTGGGTTCTTCACTTAAGACCTTTATTTTCCATAATATGTTGTTCACTTAAGCGTCCGTTCTTCGCTTAGGTCTTTAGATCTTTTGGGTTGTTAGGGCATTAATGGCCCCTAATACTATATTGAATTTTCTAGATCGATAGACTTCAAATGTTTGAGCTTTTAAACTTAGATTTGAGTGTTAAGCTTGTCTACAAATTAGACTTAATTTATTTCTCTACGATTTGGATTTTGTAGGCTACCTTCTTTAATAATGAGCTTTATGTTGGGTCCACATTTACCAAAATGGTCTCGTCTCTCTCTTTACTATATGCCCTTTTATTTTTTTATTTTTCTATATCTAGTTGTCATGTCACTGGCTTAGCTACTGATTGGTTCAAACCTCAATCGGGTCCCTTTTTGGTTTTGGATCTCTTCTCGGTAGACCTCCATTCTCCATTTGAGCACGAGTTAGTGTTGCCATACCATGTTGAATTTTTTAGATCATAGATTTCAAATGTTTAGGCTTCCAAACTTGGATTTAAATTTTAGGCTTGTCCAATAAATAAACTTAGGCTTGATTGATTTCTCTCCAATTGGGGTTTTATGGGGTTCCTGCTTTAGCAATGCGCTTCATATTAGGTTCATCTTTACCAAAATGGCCTAAACTATTTTGGCTCAACAACCTCTTCATTATATGACCTTTTCTTTTTGTATCATTTTTCAATGCAGGATTGATTCATATTCACGTTTTCCAACACTTCCATTCAAATACAACTAGACTTGATCTAATGAGCCTATTTTTCATGTGCTCAATTACACACTAGTTCAAATCTCAAGTCTTTTGGATTTATTTAGTCTTTTTCAATTCAATTCTCAGCTTTATTAATTCCTTTTCAATTTAGACTTTAATTTTCCTTAAGCTTCACATTCATTGTTTAGGTCTATAAGTTTGGATCTTTATCCTTACATAATCTTTTTGTTACTTTTCAATAGTAAATTAAAGAATATCTCTAAGTGTAACCTCTTTGCTACATTCTCCACAGTGGATTATTCACTTTGGCCTGCATTCTTCACTCAGGCCTTTTGGAACTTCTAAGCCTATTAGGCACTAGTGGGCTCCAATAATATGTTAAATTTTTTAATCTATAGATTTCAAATGCCTAAGCTTCCAAACTTAGGTTTTAATGTTAGGCTTGCCCACTAGACTTAATTGATTTCTCTCCAGTTGGGGTCTTATAGCTTCCACCTTTAGTAATGGGCTTCATATTGGGTCCACTTCCACTAAAGTGGGCTAACCATTTTGGTTTCACTCTTTTTTCATTATATTCCCTCTTTTTTCCTATCATTTTTTTCAATATAAGATTGCTTCACATTCTCTTTTTCCAACAATCCACCTCAAGTGCAACTAAGGTTGATGTAATAAGCTTAATTGTTATATGCTCAATTATTGACTGGTTTGAACCTTAGCTTCCTTGCTCTACTAGGTCCTTTTTTGTTTAGTCTTCAATTTGCCTTAAGCTTCACATTCATGGTCCATAATCTATGTGTTTGGATCTTTTATATGCATTTAACTAATGTCTCTAAATATTTGCTACCTTCTCCATGGTGGGTTGTTGTCTGGTATCTCTAAATTTAACCTCTTTGCTACCTTCCCCATAATTAAGTGCTACCTAATATCTTAAAATTTAACCTTTTTGCTACCTTCTCCATTTGGGTTGTTCATTCGTGCCTCTATTTTCCAATCAGACCTTCATGATCTTCTTGGCTATTAAGGCATTAGTGGGCTTTGATACTATGTTGAATTTTCTAAATCCATAGACTTCAAATGCTTGGGCTTTCAAACTTGGATTTGAATGTTAGGCTTGTCCACTATTTGAACTTAATTGATTTCTCTCCAATTGGGGTCTTATAGGCTTCCTTATTTAATAGACTTATTAGCTCTTAAAATTCAAACCTTTTCGAGTTTTAACAAAACTGGTCAATCCTTTTAATTTTGACAAAATTAGCCAAAACTAATAAAATTTTGGCAAATCTAGCCAAAATTCAAATTGATCAAAATAGGATGATGCTTCATGTTAAAATAATGTTAATTAATATTTATAACTAATGTTAACTGATTTTAATAATTTTTTTATAAAAATTCATATTAGGTGGTTTGCAATATCACGTGATATATCATGTATTTTGATCAATTTGAATTTAGCTAGATTTGCCTAAATTTTATTGGTTTTAGATAATTTTGCTAAAATTAAAAGGATTAACCAATTTTGTCAAAACTTGAAAAGGTTTAATTCTAGAGGCCAATAAGCCTATTGAATAATAGGGTTATGCGTTGGGCCCATCTAGATTTTAAAGGATATGTTACTATATCATAAAATCTTACGTTACATTTTGATTTTACCGTACGAGTTTATGGATCAATTCTATGTTGAAAAGTGAGTTTAACAATTTTGGTTTAGTCTTTATAAAGAAAATTTTCCAACATTGGTCTTATTTAGGGCATATCATACTATTTAGCATGTTCTAATTATGCGAAACCTTTGTTGAAATTTCATTAGAATTTAGGCTATAGGATATTAACTCAATGGTAGATTCTCATTCAATAAGCTTTTCATAGTAAGAGTGAGAGTTCACTAGATTACCTTGTTGGACAATTTGAAAACGCATCAACACAGTAGATAGAAGTTTAATTATGCATATGGAGAAATTCAACATTATTTCTCTTTATTCTCTGATTACATATTAGAATTTATGCTTATTTATGCGCTAATAATCTTTATAGTGTGCATGTCATATGAATTATTACATTTCTAAAATCATGCACTTAGAGAACTATGAGAAGAAATTACTAAAATTTTTATAAATGTATCATTAAAATATTTCCATTTATGGTTTAATAGAGGATGCATTACAAATATGATAGATTTAAATCTATAAATATATCAAACTAAATTTAGATGATGTCATTTTGTTTGGTTAATATACTATTGTCACATACTGCCAAAGAAAATCATGAGAACGGATTATGAGTTAATATACAAGAAGCTTACAAAAGAGCTTGTGAACCTAATGTTTATAGGTGGTATTGAAGAATTCCTTATGAGTTAATATACAAGAAGCTTAAAAAAGAGCTTGTGAACCCAATGTTTATAGGTGGTATTGAAGAATTCCTTAACTTCATGTGTAGTCATCCCGAATATATGGATGAAAATAAAATTAGATGTCCATATAAATACTATAAGTGTCAAAATGATGATATAAAGATATGGACATGATGAAGTACCACCTAGCAAGAAAAAGATTTATATTGGGCTATTATGATTGGACTCGAATGGTAAAACATATATAAGGGCCAATAAGGAGCAGAATGTTCATAGCATGCAAGAAATTGTGTCTACATCAACTAAAATAAAATCATCTAATATATATACTATGAAATAGTAATAGATGTTGCTAGTATAGTTAATCCAAAATAACATTGATGAAGCTCCTAATCCAGTGGTTAAAAAAAATTTTGGCATGCTAAATGTGGCAAACACTAAGTTATAGAGAATATGTGAAAAACATTTGTAATTATCAATTATTGCTAGTATGTTGAACATTAAGGTCAAGCACTATTTGTCTAAAAAGTATGTTATGATGATATATATTAGTTTATGAATGAGTTGTTTCTAACAGATAGTTTGATGATAAAAAAACTTTTGTAGTACTAAAAAGTTAATGCAAGGTATGGGTTCTCCTAGTTAAAAGGTTCAATAATGTATTAATATTGTATAATATATTAGAGGGAAGATAATTAATAGATAAGTTGTAAGTTCTATGAACATCCTTGGTATAAGACACTAAAAAAGGATATGATAAGCGAAAAATAGATGTATCATATAAAAAGATGTATTATTTTCCTCTTACTCCTCAACTGCAAAGATTATATGTATCTAATGTCGCTATAAAGGACATGAGGAGGCATGTCAAGCATGAGGCTGATGAATATGGCTTATACATCATTACTTAGATTCTTCAACTTGGAACCATTTCTATCAAGCATATCCATTTTTTACAGAACAAGGTTAGAATGTTGGATTAGGTTTGTTCACTGATGAGTTTCATCCATTTCGTCAATCAAAGCAAAGAGTATTCTTCATAGCCAGTCATTCTTATATGTTGTGAAATTTTCCACCCTAGATGTATATATGAAGGAATAGTATATGTTCCTAACTATCATAGTTCTTCGATCGAGAAATCCAAAGGAAATTTTAGATATGTTCTTACAACTCCTAATGAAGTGTTTGTGAAAGTAGGTGTCCAGACTTGTGATTTTTCAAAGAAGTGAAATGTTTAGATGCAAATTGCACTAATGTGGTCCATAAGTGATTTTCTTGCATATTCAATATTGTCAACATAATTTACTACAGGTAAGTTAGCTTATCCATATTGCATGGAGAATTTAAATGTCTTTCTCTTATTAAAGATGATAGACATTGTAGTTCGACAACCATCGAAAGTTTTTACCTAATGATCATTCATTTTAAAGGAATGAAAGCTCATCCCCCAAGAATTGAACTATGGTACAAGTGGCACCACCTATTCAGTCTAAAACTGATATATTGGAGCAAATAAAGCAAGTGGCCCATAAAAAGGATAGAGAACATAGTGCCAATGGGATGAATGGGTTAATTTCTAAAAGTGCATATGAAAGAAATGAAGCATCTTTTGGAATTTACTTTATTGGAGCATAAACCTCATTGAGCATAATCAAGAGGTGATATATATATTAAAAAAAATGTATTTGATAACCCCATTATAGAATATTGACCTATTTATACAATTTGTCCTCCTCAACCTCCCCATTTAAAGCATGCACTTGATGATTCAAATGAGTAGCATTAAGAGCCTGATAATGATGGCCACCCAATAGAGTAGTTTTGTATTTTTCAGTTTTTGAATTTCTTCCTTTTTACATACAGAATTTTGCACATTATTAAATTTTTTTAAATAGTTTATTTTATAAATTATTCTAGTTTTATAATTTACAAATTTATTCACACACACATACAATCTATATATATATATATATATATATATATATATTGCATTTATAGATTATGAATAAAAAATATTAAAAAATTATTTACCTATGGATTAGCGATAAATTTAGGAGGAAAGTCAAATTTTTTATATACAGTTAGCAATAGAATAGAAAGGAACTAACGATAGAATAATGACAAATTCTATTTTACAAATATATAAATTAGTTTTTCTAGTTATAGATTAGCAACAGATTTATTTCTCCATTGCTAATTTACTAGTGATGAGCATTTTAGCAATAAAATAAATTAATTACTAATTCATCACTAATTCAATTTAGTGATGGATTTTGCTTGTTTAACTACTAAAATTTTTTTGTCACTAAATCATTTTTTTCTGCAATGTTAATATGCTTCATTATTACCAAAACTTCATATAATATCCAAGCAAAATTCAATATGACATCAAACAAGTTAGATTGAAGCTCAATTAATTAATTGTCAAGTGACAATTGATTACATAATTACTGCTTGAGAAAAAGAGAGAGATGGAATTAATTAATATCACATTGATAGAAACAAAGAAAATGAAACTAATTATAAGGTTCTGTCTGTTTCACAGAAAATATTTTTTGCATTTTTCTTTATTTAGTACATCTAAAAAAATTGATCAATAAAAATATTTTCTTGATTAAAATGACTTTCTATTTTAAAAATTGAAAATTATTTTTCAGATTTTAACAAACTCATCCATATGAAAAATAAATCATAGAAATATGTATATTTGTTGTTGTCAATCATCCTTCTCTATCAATATTCATCACCGGTCATCGTCGATCAATAGTGATCACGAGAGATGAGTGAAACCCACAAAATTTTCATTTTTAATGTATTTTTCTTATATTAAATAATAAATAGTATAAATATATAATATTTATAGTTCAAATTTTATTATAATCTTATAAATCAAAAAAAATAATATTTTTTAGTGTATTTTAAATATTAGAAAATATATTACTCGAAAAATATGTTTTAAAAAATATGATACAAATTATTTCAATGAAACAGATCTTAAGTAACAAGTGCGCCTTACCACATTAAGTTCCACTTTTGTGGTAAAAATAGTGACCTAAAATAAAAATGTAATTGTCCGCACTCTCTTTAATGGGCTCTTTCGTTACAAAATTCCACAATTTGACCGTTCCCTATCCAATAATAATAATAGTAAGTATTTGGCAGTCGCAATTTATTAGTTTGGTTTCGTAGATGAATAAGCATAAATAAGAGTAAAGACTTGTTAACCAAAGTAAACAAAAAATAATTTTTTTTAGGGAAAAAAAAAAAAAAAAAAGAAAACAAGTGTGGGGCATCTAGATGAGCTCCCAAACCAACAGTAATCATCATAAAAATTTGAGAGGCATTTTCCTTAAAGGCAATGCCGCCGCATAGCGGCAAAAGAAAAGACAAGTTTGATTCCTTGAAAATGTTATTTTAAGTGTTAGGAATCTCATAAGTGACTCCTATTGATTACCTTCAATAATATTCTTATCTTACTCTTTGATGCTTTGTCAATGTAAAAATATTGTAAAGAAGAAAAAGAAAAGGGAAAGAGTTATCTAGGTGTAGATAGCTTGTCCAATCTTTATTTGTCATCTTTGGATCAAGAGTCCTAGACCAGGACCAGCCCTGAGTTTTGTTCATGATGGGCAGAGATCCCATTCTAATCCAGGTTACTAGGGATACTTATGTTTGAGAAATCCCCTGACTGAACCCAGATTTCTCTTTTTCTTTATCATGTTTTTATGGAGAAATTTTTTTTCTTTTCTTTAACATTGCCACTAAAGGAAATTTATTAGTTCTCTAATTTTCAACTCAGCAGCTTAATGGAGTGAAATTGCAAGTATATGCCTGCCTACTCAATTTTCTTATATAACTAATGTGATCAAGTTCAATTAGTTCAAAGCTCCTATTGGCCAATGCAACCATTTAGCACACGATATTGACAATAACGTTTTTTATAATATTATTAAATAATGTGATTCAATCTAATAGTTAATAATAACTTCATCTAATCCAACGATAACTAATCTTATATAATTTAATGGTGAATAAAAAATTTTATCTAATCTAACGGTGAATTATTAATTATGACACTATAATGTAATAATGTAAACGATACTGTTCGGCAGAAAATTTTTCACTACAAAACTGGCAGCTTTGATGATAGTCAATACAAATGGGCGTTAATAAGAGTAACAGAAAAAGAAAAAACAAAAGCATGGCTTGCATGCCATAATAATTTGAGCTCCTATTTCCTATAGAGGAATGAAAACAAAAATCCCAAGAAAAATCCTTCCATGTAATAACTTATCAACCTACCACATAAAGCTAAATGCATAATATAATGTAAATTAACCTACCAAAATCAAAATTTTATGGCGTTTGCTTATTAAAAAAAGGAAAGTTAAAGATTCATTCTTTAGGATTCGTCATTGTATTTCCAAATCAGCATTAAAGAAGAGGGGGTGAAAAAGCTGACCTAATAAAGAGAATAGGAAGTTTCTTCAACCTCAAACAATGGATGCCCAAAAAGGCCTAACATGACATCCTCAAGCAACCACACCCACAATATAATCTCACCATCAACATCACCACCTTCACCACTTCTATGGCTACTGCCTAACAATAAGATATTTTATTGTTATGATTTGCAAAGAAGAAGGGGAAGTAAAGAGATAGATGGAGGAATTTGTAGTGCTTAATCTTTTCAATGGTGAAAGAGAAGCACAAATTTATGCTGCTAATCAACTTAGCAAACTTAGTAGTAAGCAAAGGCACAAGTTTGCTGAAAAAGGAATTCTCTCCCCTTTGATTTCGATGCTTCAATGTCAGGATTATGAAGCCATTGAAGCTGCTCTATCTGCTTTGCTTAGCCTTGCCTTTGGTAGCGAAAGGTAAAGTCCATCGCTAGCAAGCTCCTTAATTGTTATTAATGTGATTCATGAAATAGCAGAATTTGAGAAGTTTTGGTGATTTTGCAGAAACAAGATTCGGACAGTGAAATCAGGAGCTGTTCCTGTGATGTTAGAGCTCCTCCAATGGCGAAACATGACCCTGACTGACCTCGTAATAGCAGCTCCGTTAATTGTCTTCTTGTGCAGCCAACAAACTAGCAATCACATCTTCTGGTGCTATTCCACTACTTGTTGCAATCCTCAGTGGAGAGTATGCAAATGGTGATGCCGATAGAGATAATATAAGCAGCTTTAGTATGCAAGCAAAGCTTGATGCTATAGAGACGCTTCACAATCTCTCAACTTGCCAACAGCTTATTCCATCAATAGTCTCTTCTTGAGTAGTTTTTGCCTTGCTGCAAATAATTCACTGCTATGAAAAAAACATCTCAGATGGTTGAGAAAACTATGGCACTGCTTGAAAAGATTGTAGGTTTATCGGAGAAGGCACCACTGCAAACTGCTAATACGGGTAGGGCGACTCAGGCTCTGGTGGAGACTATTGAAGAGGGTTCCCTGCAATGCAAAGAACACGCAGTTGTAATTCTGCTCTTAATATGCCAGAGCTGCGGGGAAAAATACAGAGTACTAATTTTAAGGGAAGGAGTAATGCCCGGACTGCTTCAATTAAGTGTGGATGGAACATGGAGAGCTAAGGATACAGCGCAAGAACTGTTGCTGCTCCTGAGGGATTGTTCATGTTATGGCTGGACAAGAAAACAATCCAAGCATGAGCTTATGGAGCGGATTATGCAAGAAATCAATGCAGAAGGAGAGAAAGTCATAGGAACAACAACGCTTAGGCTGGTGGAGTAGATGATTGCAAAGCTCAGTACATGATGATCGTTTGTTTCTTTCTTGATGGAAGTTTTGATCTATTAGTAGTTTTTAAATTCTAGAGAGATTAACCATGGGATTCTTTAGTTAATTTGGGTGGAATTATGATATTTATTATGATGAGCGGGTGCATGAGTGTTAGCTTTAGTTCTATTTCCAGCCACCAGCTTTGCACCTTACTGGAGCCAGATAAAAATTTGCCCCGTGTCTTGATTATCTAGCCTAAAAAGAGGAATCTGGTTTCTAAACACGACAGGACATGCTGCATTCAAGTTTAAACCAAATCAAAATCAGCACCTAATTATAAGTGTACATGGTCTGGGTAAGCCTTGTAGCTTGTCAGGGGCCAGTGTTACTTCCCACGGGAAACCAATTTTAAAGAATTCAAGCTGACAGATGGTTTTACTAACCCTTTCATGATCAACTTCTAATCTCAAAACAGCTGTGGAAACCAACTTCTACTTTTCTCAACCCTGCAACAGCTCTCCTTGCTTCCCAAGAATAGTAGCAAGGGCAAAGCATGAATAATATTCAGTCCATATATTCATGACAATAATCTGTCACATCATCAACATAGTTGTAAGAATACGAGACACCAATTAACAAAGCACTATTACAGCATTTCAATCATTAACATGAACCATTCACCAAATGTGGTACCATTTCCCATTGGAACAATTTTCATTATTAACATAATGTGGTATCATTTTTAGTAACAATATACCCTTCATGTAGAAATCATGAAATGAAAGAGTGGCGTCATGCTTCATCCTTACCTGCTAAAATTTTGGTGATACATCTCCACCCGTGCAACAAAAACATATATGCATCCTTGGAAGTTGTGCTTTAGTTTAAAGGATTATTCATCGTTACTATATCTGCCTACCAAAAGCAAGAGTATGTGCCCCCACAAGCAAATACTGGCACAAGGCGTGCAAGGCATATTTCAGTCTGACCTTTTATAAAAGCTATAGGTTACTGCAACAGTTGCAACTGCTCCAACCACAGCAACAGCTGCTAGAACATCGCTTTGCTCCAATGAGGATATCCAGCTTGACAGTTTACCAAGCTTTGTCTTTCCATCAAGTTCAATGTTTTCCTCCAGTTTCTTTTCTTCGCTCACTCCCAAACTTCCATCTCTGCAGCATGGAAATCCATTAGCACCCTGACAACAGCTACCCGTTTTCTCTTTATTGACCTCAGTTTCTTCATGTTTCTTGCTTTCCTTGTCATCTGTTACATTTGGAAGCTTTTGCCCAGCCACTTTTTCACCACCCTCAATAAGTGCCCCCATTTGACCCCTGCAGTTGATTATTGCCAATCAATGCTTGTGCAATGTATGATATGACATTAAAGATACGAGTAAGTGATTACATCTGTATAGGAAAAATAAAGCGTGTTCCTGTGAACAGCATGCACATCCAAATATCTCATCAACACATGGAAGCAATTAGCACATGATATCCTTAGACACACTATGCGTGTTTCGGAGAAAGTAACATGCAAGTCACCCCATTGATATTATGTTTTGTCCAGTTCAATGACTTGTCTATTTTAAACCATATATAAACACAAATGATTGATAACTTAACTGAACCAAACTTTAACTCCAATCTAGCAACCAACCAAAGCAAAGTGCAGATATGGATTAAGAGACAGGCAGAAGCAGACATATGAAAGCTAAGTGAACCACTTATTTTTGACAAAATCCACGTGGGTGTCCACCATAGAACAAAGATGAACAATCAAGACCGTAGCAACAATTAAAGAACAGAAGCAACAACATCTGCAGCATCAACTACTTCTTTACTTCAAAACAAGAAGGAACTATCTATTTATTTAACATGGTTCACAAATCTGAAACCTAAATTGCATTATTATTATTTAATAAAATGGATCAACAAAATCCAAAAAGAGAAATTCCACTTGAACAAGACAAGCATTTGGACAGGGACACAAACCTCCAAATCCGTTCTATCACTATTCCTTTCCCAATGTGCTGATCCAGAATTTCAGGCACATCATCAGGAGTAACATAGCCATACCTGCACGAACAGAACATTATGAACTTGCTTGCTGTTTCTAAAATTAGAGGGAGAAATAAAGATCCACACTGTACCAATGGCCCATAATTTTTCCCTCTGAATCTGGACTGTAGATGATCAAGTTCCCAGCATATTTATGCCCCCCAATATGAGAGCAAGCACGAACGAACACCTGATCCCCTAGTCCTCGAGATTCAATCCCCTCCTTGAGCATTTCAATAAGAACTGGCCCACAAACACCGCATCTCTTATCACGACTACCATGAGCACAAACAAACACATATGAACCAGTGAGCGCCTCCTGCACCCCAGAAGTCCATGGCTTGCCATTCACAAGCACATCATCAACAAAAGCATCAACATCCGAGTCTGTTAAGCCTCTGTGAATGCAAAACAACACAGTAACAGAATCAAGAACTACAACTTAGAGAATAAAGTGCAATCTCATATTTTCTTCATTTTCAAAAGAACAATTAAACAAGACTTCTGATAAAGAAATACAGATGAAAATTATCATGAATCCTCAAAATAGCCGGTACTCAGAAATTTCAAACGGTCAGCAGTATCTCAATTTAAGCAACAAAGATAAAGTAAATAACAACTTAACCATAACGTCAATAGATAAGCATCAAGCTGTCAAAAATCTTATCAGACTGTAGAATCCGAAAATAATAAACAAGCTGAAACTCATAGAAAATTAGAAACGAGACACTAACAAATCGTTGTGAATCGTGACCAAATTATTTTTCTTAAAAAAGTTACGATTTTACACCAATCAAACTTAATCTCCATTATTTCCCACGAAGTTACACTTGCAACACAAATATCTATATGTAAAAGTGTAAAACTCTACCTTAGTGACTTGCCCAAAGGATAAATTCTTCTAGCATCTAACAATTTCCGGAAAAATCATTAGAATCTCTAAAACCTTAATACCAATTCGGGCCATGTACCTGATCTAAAAGTCAAAATCAACAGTCTGAAGCTAAATCACACTTAAATAGAGCAAAAGTAAACAAGCCCTAGAATCTGAAACCGTACAGTCAATACATCATCAAGTGGCCAATCATTCGAGGGGAAAAAGAAAAAATAAAGAAAGGGCACGAAGACCAAAACCCTAAAACTCTTACTTGTATTTGATCATATCAGGAAATATCAACACGTCTCCATTCTCATTCTCACTCCCTTTCTCGCCTCCTTCGCAAATCGTGACCTTCGTCTAAATACAAAAAAATAAAAAAATAAAAAAAAAAAAATTTATTATTATTAATGTAAATATATAAATAAAGAATAAAGAATTCAAGCAAGAAATAATGCAAAATAAAACTAAATAATGCAAAATAAAACTAAGGATATAATATTACAAACCTTAACGGTAATGTTGTTCTTGCGAGCTTTGAGAGCAGAGGAGAGTAGCTTGGAGAGGAGATCAGTATCGGAGTTCTCGACCCGTGGGAGCCACGCGCTAGGGCTCTTGAAGCAGAGGAACACGTGTCGGTCGTACTGATCTACGGTGCCAGCGAGATTGCTCTGGTACATCTCCGGTCGAGTGAACCCGAACTTCTTCGAGTCGTCTTCGGCCGCGATTACATTCTCCGTTTCAGCCATTGAAACACAAGTTCGTGGTTTTGGCGATGAAGCAGAGCTAAAGAGAAATGGTGAGCGACGAGGAGATATGAGAACGAAGATGAGAGAACGGGCAGAGTGCCCAATGCGCATGGATCGTTTTGTTTTCAGATTTTTTATTTTTATTTTTTAAATTGCTAAACAAATGGGCCCTGCTTGGGGGGAAAGGAAGTCCGAAGGGTAAGAGAGGGAGAGTAGCGGGAACACGCGCGAAACTTGGGTAAGGGTGAGAACGTTGAAAGTTTGTTGGATAAATGATCAAATAAATCTTTCAACTCACTAAATGAATTCTCTTTGTTAATTTTTTCCATATCTTCATCCTTATAAGCACCAAGAATTTTTTGCATGATAAATATTTTTATTTTTTTATTATTTTTAAAATATTTTTTAAAAATATAATTTATTAAATTATAAAAAATATATAATTATACATATAATATATATATATATATATATATATCTAATAAATATAAAAATTTATAAAATTATATTTAATTTTTTTAAGTCTCATGAGAATCTATTTCGAGGGTCTTCGTGGAACCCACAAAACGATAGATGAGAAAGAGCAAAAATTTTCCACCATATTTTAAAGAGAATTTTAAGATCATTAAAAAATAAATTAAAAAAAGCAATAGCCTTTTTTTAAAATGACTATCTATCATTCAAAATATTTGTATTTTCTTTTATGTCAAGATAAATTCACATAATATCAAAAATTAGTTATCACAAATAATTTCAATAACATTAATAAAAAAGAATTGATAAATTTTTTTTCATCAGAAGGGTCGAACAATGGATGGAGATAGTTTTTACCTCGTCTACTAATCATTTCTAATCTAGTGTCCTCTTCAACAGATATTTTAAATTTTTATGATAAAATAATACAAGATTATGAATAATTTTGATAAAATAATACAAAATTAGAAATAATTTTGACATAAAAATTCATTTCATCCTCATTTATCTCTCTATTATAAATTGAGAGATATATTTAGCCCTTTACCTAGCGATTTTGCTATTGTAGTTAAATGGATCTAGATTTAATATAAATATATTTGATCATACACGAGTTAATCCATTTATGATTAATAAAAAGAGTAGTTTAAATAAGTTGATCCATTTAATTTGCAATAAACACAATTAAACACGATTATATAATCAAGTTAATAAGTTAACATGTAATATATGACACAGCTATACACATTTAAACACTATTTAAGTAAATGTGTTTATGTATAAGAAAATATCTTTGAATTCAACTCTAGATTTGCTTACATTTTCAATGTTTACTCTCTATTTTCTCAACATATAAATATTTTTTAATTAAAAATTAAATATTTTTTAATTAAAAATTAAATATTTTTTAATTTTTATATATGTTTTGAAGTTAACCATATATTTTCATATCATGATACGTTAATATTTATTATGATATAATTAATTAAATGAGTTAAACAAGCGTATCATGTAATTTTTTTCATAAATATTGAAGATTTTGACATGATTAATTAAACAAAATATGTTCGCGTTTATTATTTTTATGTTGTACACTATATGACACAATTAAACATAACACAATACAAATTGTCACTCTTAAATTATGATTAAGAGTGATAACTAATTTTAATATTTATATATTTTTTATAAAGTGTATTTTTATAGAAATTTTAATTATTTGATTAATTAATTGATCAATCAATTGATTTTTTTAAGCATTTAAATCAATAATTTTTCATAATTATAAAATTTGAATGATATTCATTTTCTTTAGTTGATCACATCAAATTTATATCTATTTTCTTGAAGATTTATAATTATGCGAAAGTATTTAGAACAATTAAATATGACATTAAACATATATTTTACAATCAGATGCATTTGATATTTTATATATTGTTATATGATTATAAAAAATGAATATATATACAAAAATTGATATGATCAAACTATAGAAAACGAAGAAAATCTTATCAAATTCAATATAAAATTTATAAAAAAAATTAATATAGTTAAACTCTCTTATTTTATATGTAAAAATAAAGTTTTGAAAATTTTTGTCCTCGTATTCAGCTAGAAAATAGCACGTAAGACACCAATTGTCTACTTTTTATAATCTGTTTTAATTATTAGAAAATTTTACATATAGTATGTTGATATACGAAACAATAACGTAGCAAGGGGCTGTATTTATTAATTTTAGATATAAGTACAAAATTTCTTCACATAAAAATTAAACATATATGAAAATACTATAGAAAGCAAATAAAATTATAGTAATATTATGGATTTAGAAAAAGCAACTAAATATGATTTAGTAGATTCACTGTTATTATATACGAAGGGCCTGTTTAGATTTTTCAAAATTGAAAATTGCGAATATAGAAAGTAAACAAAAGAAATGTATATGTTAAATAAAAATATAGAAAGTGAAAACCAAATTAATATAAAAATTAAAACAGAAAATATACAAAAAATCAATAAAAATTTAAAAATTGATTCAAAAAATGTAGAAAATAAATAAAAATTAAATAAATTATATACTAAATATTTTTAATGTATATATATATATATATATATATATATATATATATATATATATATATATATATA
>CATIWR010214498.1:0-35977 GCA_949677035.1 Omphalea diandra
TTTTTAATAAAAAAAGTGAAGAAATGGAGAACGGGGAGGAAGACTACAGGAAGCTGATGGCTGAAGCCGACACAACAAACGGGAACGCTTCTCAGGGTATTTCAAGCTCTAGATTTTCATCGCTTTTGGCCTCGAAAGACAGGGATTTTCTTCTCTCCACCCGCGAAACACAGGTTCACTTCTCTAATTATTTCCTTATATTTTTTTAAAAAATATTCGTTTGCTTAAACCAAGGCATTTAGCAAACTTCTCTATCGTATTACACTGGGCAGCATGCTCTAGATTTTGCAACAAAATTCAAATATACTAGAAACTATAAAAATTACAAGAAGAAAAGAAAAACAACTTGCAGTTCATCCAACATGTCTCATGGTCATGGGAGATGCTGATAGCCATGGCCTCATCACTTCTCTGGCCTCGCTTCCTCGTGGTGGCTTTCCAAGCAAGTATTCTTTCGACTTTTTTTTTTTTTGGGAAAAAAATTATTATTTTTTGGATCTTGCTTAGGGTAGCGCTTTAGTGATAATAGGACTTAGATCACTTCTTTTTTTTTAAAAAAAAAAACAAAAAATAAGATGAATCTTCTACCCATGAATAGAATTTTAGAGGTAAAAAAAAATATATATATTCAGCTATTTTATAATTATATAGTTTATGGCTAAAGAACTATTATCGCATGATAATTTTCTAATTTCAACAAAATTAATTTCGTGTTATTCGTTTTCGAACCAAAAAGAAAATGGCTCAATTAAAGTAATGGTTTTTTTTTTATTTTTTATTTTTTGGGGGGGTGGTGGTGTGGGAAGAAAGAAAATCGCGTAATAAATTTTTTTTGCTACCAGTAATAGTTATATTAATCCTTCTTCAAAACATGAAATCGTTCTTCATTTTCTTTCTGAAAATAATTTTATTTGGTCTCATTGTATATGAAGTAGATTAGGCCATAAAATTTAATAAGGTACCATTATTTCAATTGAAACCGCTTTTGATAACCAAAGAAAAGCTAAGAACGGCGAGAGGATGAAATGGTTGGATGAGCTTAATGTGAATGTATAAGAAATTATTGAATTTGTTTGATTTAGAATGTGATTTTTTATTTGCTTAGTCATATTCTTTTTTCTTATGCACGTACAATTTTTATTTTTATTTTTTCTTGTAAAGACCTCGTAACCACTATTATCAGTTGCTAAATTTGCAATTATTGTTTGGAGGGTTGAGCATGATTCTGATACTCGTTATCACTAGTACCAGATTATACTATATGTAGGGATCTAAATCACATCTCTCTTGCTCATTATTTTTGTCGGCAATCCAACAGTGCTCTAACAAGGGCTTAAGGGTAGATGGAATTTTCTTAAGTCGATTAGGTCTAATTGGAATTTTTGCAATCTCACATTCCTCACAACGATTCCAGCATCTAGCTAAAACTTTGACTCATTAGTAGTAGATAATATTTATCTTTCTTCTTGTTCCTGGTGTTGTGGGTGTTATTTTCTAGGGATAGGGTGTTAGCGTTCCTCACTGGGATGTTTAAGCTATATAGACATGACAAAGATGGAGTCTTAATCAGTATGGGTTCCCACTTCCAACAGAGTTGCTCTGTGAACCACCAAGCCGAGAGGACGTGTCAACACCTCATACTCACTTTAGCCTTTACATTAAACGCTATTGGCACAACACGTTGCCCATCCGCAACTGGTGTACTCGCGTAATTATATGGCAGCATGTTGTTTTCATGAATTTTTGTGGCCTCCCAGACTTGTAGCTTTCTAGGGAATGAATTATTTCTTGTAATTTGCCCATTCTTAGTTTAAGTTTCCTTGTGGCTTATAATTTAATCATTTATCTATTGCTATCTTTATCATGTTTTGTTTGACAATTATATTTAAATTCCCCTCCTTTTATGAATGCACTTGAGAATTCGAAAACTGTACTAGAGTTACATATCCAATCTTCTTCTTTCAGTGGATATTCTCCATTGGATTATTAAGGCAGTAGTCGAATGCACATCTCATAGTGCAAGAAATTATGAATTTGATTCATCTCTTTTGTCGTTTAAGTTTATCACGTGTTTATGATTGTTCTTTTTAGTATAATTAGTAGCTTTTGCCTAGAAACTGTATCACTTACTGGTCTGTAGTTTCTTTTGCTTTGATGATAAAGCAATCTTTAAGTTTAAAAGTGTTGCATGACTATTATCTTATGTGGCGTCATTGTGTTTGTCACAGGTGAAAGTTAGTGACCTAGAAGGTAAGGTGTTAGGTCTCTACTTCTCAGCAAACTGGTACCCACCATGTAGAAACTTCAACCAGTTCCTCATCAATGCATATGAGCAGCTCAAGAGAAATGGGTCAAATTTTGAGGTCGTGTTTGTTTCATCTGATGAAGATTTGGATGCCTTCAACCAGTATCGAGGCTCAATGCCATGGCTTTCAATTCCATTTTCTGATTTGGAGACAAAGAAAGCCTTAGACCGCATATTCAACGTTGAAGGTATACCCTGTTTAATTATTTTGCAACCTAATGGTAATAAGGATGAGGCAATATTGCACAATGGAGTTGAACTTCTTTATCGATTTGGGGTTCAAGCCTTCCCATTTACTAAAGAGAGACTGCAGGAATTGGAATTGCAAGTAAAGGAGAAGCATGAGCGCCAGACTCTAACCAATTTACTAACAATTAATCATAGAGATTATCTTTTCGGTCATCCTGCCCCTAAACAGGTAAGTCCCTATTTGAAATTGAACTTGATCTCATCACTTGAGGCGATTTTGATTTTAAGCTGCTGGCAAAACTTTATATAACATAACCTACAAAATACAACTTGCCAAAAATATATTTACAGCTTCGTCTCATCTATTGTGGGAAGTAAAAGTTGCTTTTCTAGCCTTAGAAATTAATTTAAGGCCCGCTTACTTTTGTGGGTTTTTGGAGCCAACCTTTTGCTCAATGTAGTTAGTCGTTGAAATTGTTTAACTTGGCTGAAAATGCTATCTTTACTCTTTTATGTTATAAAGAAAATTAGCAATATACAACTGGGACGCGTATGTGCCACTAGTTCATTAGATCTGTGATGTCCATTCTAACCAAACTATGTCTCAATCCTGGGACCATATTCATCACTGTCATCTCTAAGCGAGTTCATTTTTCTTTTCTTTTTTTCTTTTGTGTACTTGTTGTGCCAACGCAATGTACAGTTCTGCCCACTACTCTTTCTTCCTCTCCATTATCTCACTTATCAATTCCACAGTAATGATCACTCATCATCAGTGAAGTAGCATCCACCTCATCCTTCTGATGTGTCAGATAAGATCCAATGGAGTAACCAGAGTGGCTATTTCATGTTTGGTTGGTTACGTTACCAGACTGGATGGTTAATCTAACTTGTGTCCTGAGGTAGGTTGTCCTTGTAAAGAGTTAACAACGTTCTGGGTGGAGGTAAGGCAATTTATAACCTTCCGGACTTGGCATGTCATATGATTATTTCGAAAATTTTGGCTAACACTGAAAAGCATGTTTGATACATGAAATAATAAAATTTCATTATATTTTCATGTTTAGTATTAATTTACTTCAAAAATTTAAGAATCAAATTTTAAATTTATTAGAATGCTTTACTATTTTTAAAATTTCTTTCTTTAAAATTGATTTATTTGTTTGTAAAATATAAAATTTTTTAAATACATGGATAATTATGGAATTTTATTAATATTTAAATTATATTTCTTTGTGTTAAAATACATCAAATATAAATACTGAAATTTTAAAATATTAATTCAAAAATAAATTTTTATTTCTCATTAATGTATCCGAGTATGTCACAAAGTGTATATACATCTATACCTACATGATGTTTATGCTTCCGAGGACTCTGCATATGTTAGTGTTGGTATATATACACTTGATATAGGCAAATATTAGCCCCATAATTTATTCACAAGATGCCTATTTACTAGAGTGGCAATTAGTCCATCTTCATTAATTTGTTTGATGCATGTATTTGCAGGTCCCAATTGATTCCCTACTAGGCAAAACAATTGGACTTTTTTTCTCAGCACAATGGTGTCGACCGGGCGTCAAGTTCACTCCCAGACTCATCTCCATCTACCGCAAGATTAAGCAAATGTTGACCGAAAAAGATGATGATGATAATGAGGACTTCGAAATCGTGTTTGTATCAAGTGATCGCGATCAAGAAGAGTTTGAGTCCTACTTCGATAGCATGCCATGGCTGGCATTGCCTTTTGGAGATGATACTGCTAAAACTCTAGCTAAGCATTTTGACGTGCAGGGGATTCCTTGTTTGATAATTTTAGGCCCTGATGGTAAGACTATTACAAAGCATGGAAGAAACCTGATAAACCTGTACCAAGAAAATGCATACCCTTTTACTGAAGCAAAAGTGGAGTTGTTGGAGAAACAGATTGATGAAGAGGCTAAAAGCTTACCAAGATCAGAATACCATGAAGGGCATAAGCATGAGCTCAATTTGGTATCCGAGGGAAATGGAGGAGGACCCTTTATTTGTTGCGACTGTGATGAGCAAGGGTCTGGTTGGGCTTACCAATGCCTTGAATGTGGGTATGAGGTGCACCCCAAGTGTGTTAGAGTTGTGGACCGTGGTTCCATGCTGGAGGTATGAATTAATTGAGCTGCTGGTTGGGTTCTGTTATGCTAATCAATCTTTGCTAATTGAGCTTATTGGGTGTTACTATGTGTGCATGGCTTGAACTTTGCATTACGCTTTTAAGTCCATTGTATTAGTTTTTGTGTTTCTTGTTGGGTTTTTTTTATATGTAGTTTGCTAATTAAGATCAGTCTTGACAATTTCCTGAACGGATTTAACCCATGAGCTGTATGGGAAAATCTGGTTCAAGGCTAGTAAAAATGCTCTTCTGCTCCATCTCTATTTCTAGCATCTCTATTTAATCCATCTCTATTTCTAGCATCTCTTCTGCTCCCTTTCTCATCCTGGCAATGAGCTCCGTATAGTTGATTCTTCAATCCTACACTATTTCATCAAATCACAATCCTTCAGCTAAGATTATGTAGAAGAAAGAAAAGAATTGATAGGATTGGAAAGGAGATGAGTACTTTATCGGTATCAACGTCATCAATGATTTCATGTATTATGGCATCATCACCCATTCCACATTGAGCCATGGCTGTTAAACTTAAACTAGTCAAGTTTAACAAGGAAGAGTTCATATGGATAACAGTTGTAAACCAGAATCAGTACACTAACCCGCTGTTATCCTTGTCAAAGTAGTGGAACGCCTTGAACAAGTGTTCTTCCTTCTCGAGTTTATGTCGATGCATAATTGCTGTAATGAATTCAACATGATCAATCGATCCATTCTTGTCAACAGCATTCTGATAGCAGAAATGCAGAAATTGAGCTCATTAATCGACACCTTTTTCAGCGAATTCACATCACTAATAGCAAGAGGAGAGATTATTGTAAAACTAGCAGACGAAAAAACAGTTTACGATCTCATATTCTGAAAATTATTGCATGAGAGTTGAATAAATTGGAGGTTCTTACAGCCTCCATCAACTGCTGTATTTCTGCTTCAGAAAGCTTAGATCCTAGTCTAGCCAATCCTTCTTTCAATTCTTCGAATGTGATTGTACCCACTTCATCGGTATCCATATCGTTGAACGTCTGCTATAAGCCCTTGATTTCTTCTTCTCACAGGTTTTCTGCTATTACCTGAAGCAATTGAATATTTTGCATTAGGAAATAGATGGCATAGGAAAAGGAAATAATACTCGCTCTGTATGAAATAAGGGATTCTATGTAGTAAATTAAACCATACCATTAGTGCAAGCATCTTCATTTTATTCATTGCCCTGAACTGCTTCAGCCTCTTTAGAACAGCACTGTCAATGGGTTGGTCCGACACTTCGCCATCCACCTTTAACCATGGATATTCTATTTCAAATTCAAAGAGGTAATGCATTAATGGCTTATTGCATTATTCTGAGTAATTTAGGCTTGCCAATTCAAATTCTCATCAAAAGTCATGCGCTTACCAAGTGCTTCGGCAGCCGCAATTCTTTTCTTAGGGTCTCTTTCTAACATTAGCCTGACAAGATCTTTTGCTACAGATGAAATTCGAGGCCATGGTGCGCTTTGCAGGTCGAGTAGGCATCGTTCAATAGCTTCAAATAATCCTTCCGTAGTGTCTATGAATGTTAGACTTTACTAGCTCATAATTTGTCATGAAATTTCAACATATACCTAAACTAAAACATAATCTTCAGTTATGACCAAATAATGAGTTTCAAGTCACTGAATCTGAAGTAACTAATTTGCAGAACAAGAAAAGAGGACCCATTTGCAAGTTGCAAGTAACTAACCAAAAAAAAAAAAAAAACTTGTTCGATGAACATAGAGAGGCCAAATCAGTAACTTTAAGTGGAGAATTCTAAGCTTTACTAACAAGCAAGAAATTCTCAGGCTTCAAGTCTCCATGCATCACCCCCAGAAAATAACACACACGAACCGCATTCACTATCTTTTAATACCAGTCCCCGCTTCTCTCTCTGAACAGCTCCCTTTCTCCATAATCCTATCAAATAGCTCTCCACCAGAGCACAGCTCCATCACCAAATACCGATTCTGCCTATGCTCATAAGCACCTTTAAATTCAACAATATTGGGTTGTCCTGTTAGGTGCTGCAGTATCAAAATCTCTCTCCTTACATACTCAAAGTACCCGTAATTTACCATTCTACGCCTAGATATAAACTTACAAGCGTATTTTAACCCTGTTGTCTTTTCTGTGCAAAGATAAGTGATCCCAAACTGACCTCTGCCCAGTTCTTTATCAAGATCGTAGGGTGAGGTTATGTCCACGTATGGCCTGCCAAGAATGGAACCGATGTTTGAAGATGAAACTGTGGGGGGTTTAGGTAAATAAAAGGAAGCAGGAGGAGGAAGACGAGGAAGAGGTGGTGTTTGTTGCAGCGGAAGTGGATTATAGCGTTCTTGCGCTGTTCTTTTTGGTCCGGGTTGGTAGCGATGAGGAGGAGAGTCAGAGTCAGAAGAAGAAGAGATGGGAATGTCTTGGGAAGGGGATTTGGTGAAGGAAAGTCCCGTAGTGGATGAATAAATAGCGACACAGATTTTTCTTTTCCCGTTCAAGCGGTGAGTTTTGGTTTGTTGTTGGAAGAGAAATATTAGAAAAATTCTTAAGAGGAAATTGGAGTTGGAGAAATGGTTTATTTTTTGGTTAGGTTCTTTGCTTTTGCCTCTTGGGTGGTGCAGGGTATCGTTTCTTTCTTTCTTTCTTTTTGCTTTCCTTTATTGTTTAGTCACTGGTTGTAGAAGGAAACATTTTGTATTAGATTAATTTTAAATTATATATATATATATTATTATTATTATTATGAACTATATAATAAGAGTAGTCATCTCCTCTGAATAGCTTGATAAGATAAATAAAAGAATCAAATTCGAAATTTTCAATTTTCATGAATGTATTTATAACTATCAATTATGTCTACACATACTTAAATTGAATTATTTCAAATTATAAATAAATCAAATTATATCATCAGCTTATTTATAATTTTATTTTTAAAAAATTAAAAAAATATTATTTAATTTTTAAATAAAATTTAAATACTTTAATAGTTTAAATATGATCTCCTTTACAAGCCAAATTAAAATCAAATTATATTAATTTTAGATCAAACCGAATGAAATTAGAAATTGTCATTACTGTTTAGTTACGCGCTGGAAGCCCATCCGACCGGTTTGTTTGGTTTTTATTGTCGTCTAGAAAACGAAATTTCCCATAAACCCACCCCATTATTATAGAACTTGGATCGTAATATAAGCCTACTGAAGATACCTAATATGGGTCCATTACCTTGACGTGGAAATAATCTGGGCCAAACAGACCACTCCCTTATTACCTAGACCTTTCTCTCAAAAGGAAGTTATTCGATGTATGTACCATTAAAAGGAAAGTAAAATACAATGACATCCAATGGAATACTAATATTCAAACTTTATATATATATATATATATACACACGCAAAAATTCTCAAAACTCACAATTTGTGTTATATCAACTTAGCAGCAACTCAAGAAATTTCATGATCAAACAAACTCCCAAAATGTTTATATATATATATATATATGTATGTATTATATAAATCTCACTTGGCACCACTTATACTTACACATTTATATAATCAGTAGTTTTCTATTTAGAATTTTAACTTTTTAAAATTCCTATTTAGAAGGTCTTTTTTATATGGTAATTAATTTTTTTAATTTTTTATTTAAAATTTTTAATATGACAGTTTTCTATAATATTATATAAAATAATGATACGTGACTATGTTATATACAATTATTTGATAAAATAATAAATAATTATTTAAAATTAATTTTCAGATTAAAATTAATAAAATAAAATTTTAAATTTATAATTATGTATGGAGTAGTTGTAATAAAAGACTATTCATTGATCCATATTTTTAATCTTATATGATATAATTTAAGAAAAAAATATTAAATTTGAATGAAATAGTTCTTAATAATTAATCAAACAAGTAATATTAAGTATTTCAAAATTATATATATATATATATATATAAAAGATAATTGTAACAAAATATTTTTTATTGATTCATAACTTTATTATTGTGTAGTATAATTTTAAAGGAAATTTTATTAAATTTGAATGAAATAATTTTTGATAATTTGTTATACTATTGCTAGCCTTTATATACTCAAAATTTGAACAATCAACGAATTAATATAAATCTTAGTTTCCTATTCAAAATTTTTACTTTTTAGATTTTTTTCTTTAATTTTTTAAAATTTTCTCTTTTTAGATTTTTTTTAATTTCATATTTAAGAGTTTTTTATATACTTAGTTTCATGATTAGAATTCTTACTATTTAACTTTTTAATTTCCTATTTAAAATGCTTTTTATATGACAGTTATTTTTTTTAATTTTCTATTTTGAATTATTTGAATATATAGAAGTTTTCAGTAATATAATGTAAAATAATGATATGTGTTTATACTATACATAATTATTTAAAACTAATTTTAAGACTAAAATTAATAAAATAAAATTTTAAAATTTGTAATTATGTACAAAGGTAGTTCTAATAAATGATTATCTATTGATTCATACATTCACTTTTATAAAATTTTAAGAAAAAATTTATTAAATTTTAATGAAATAATTCCTAATAATCAATCAAAAATAATATTAAGTATATATATATATATATATATAATTGAAATAAAGTATTATGTATTGATTCATAACTTCAATCTTGTCTAATATAATTTTAAAAGAAAATTTACTAAACTTAAATAAAATAATTTTTGACAATTTATTATATTATTGGTAGTCCTTATATACTTAGAGTTCGAACAATTAATAAATTAATTTAGATCATAGTTTTTTGTTTAAATTTTTTATTTTTAGATTTTTTTAATTTTCTATTTAGAAGTTTAGAATTTTTACTTTTTAGATTTTTATAATTTTTATTTAAATTTTTTTATATGATTTTAGTTTCCTGTTTAGTTTTACTGTATAGATTCTTTAATTTTCTATTTCAAAGGTTTTTTATATGACATTTAATTTTTTTAATTTTTCATGTAAACTTTTTTAATGTGATAGTTTTCTATAATATTATAAAATAATGAGATGCGGCTATATTATATATAATTATTTGATAAATGATAATTAATTATTTAAAACTAATTATGAGACTGAAATTAATAAAATAATTTTTTAAAAAATTATAATTATGCATGGAGAAAGTTGTAATAAATGACTGTATATTAATTCATCTATTCAATCATACATGATATAATTTTAAGAAAAATTTTATTAATTTGAATGATATAATTTCTAATAATCAATCAAATAAATAATATTAAGTATTTTATAATTAAAAAATTAATAGATAATTATAAATTATATATACATATATGAGATAATTATAATAAAATATTGTCTATTAATTCATACATTCAATATTGCATATTATAATTTTAAAAGGAAATTTATTAAATTTGAAAATTTTATGATAATCTATTATACTGTCACTAGCCTTTATACACTTAGAATTTGAATAATCATTAATTTAAATATTAGTTTTCTATTTAAAATTGTTTACTTTTAAAATTTTTTGATTTTCTATTTAGAAATTATTTAAAATTTTTATTTTTTTAGATTTTTCTAATTTCCTATTCAGAAATTTCTTTTATATGATCTTACCTTTGTTTAAAATTGTTAGTGTTTAGCTTTTTAATGTTGTATTTAGAAATCCTTTTTATATGATAATTAATTTTCTAATTTTTTATTTAAAATTTTTAATATGATATTTTTTATAATATAATATAAAATAATAACATGTGACTATATTATACACAACTACTTGAAAAATGATAAATGATTTTTAGAATTAATTATGAGACTGAAGTTAATATTATAAATATTTAAAATTTTTTAATATGACAATTTTTTATAATACAATATAAAATATTGTTATATCCAATTATTTGATAAACGATAAATAATCAATATATACTTAAATTAAAATTAATAATATATATTAATTAATTAATATACGAAGTACATGGAGTTGTGGGTATATATATGATCATATGTATTTGGATTATTTGCGACAATATGGTCTTCAGAATGCATTCATATGATTATTTTTCAGAGTATGTCTGATAACGGCCCAAGTGCTCCTGTTAAGCTAAATAAGTTGAATCTTTCTTTTCTTTTATCCAAAGAAAAAGAAAAATACCTTTTCTCTCTTATATATGGCATCAAGCAGTCAACCAAACTGATCCGGTCAACTTTTCTAGTCATATATATATATATATATATATGGCTGCTGCTTTATACATATATAGTTGTTCAATGTTCATTTTGTTTCCTGCATGAAATAGATAACATTCCACTCTGCCATATTCCTTCTTTTTAGTTTTTATAGCTAAAAGCGTCTCTTTTCATCAACTTGAAACTTACTTGTTTTTCCACCACACAACCCTAATCGCTAAGCCTTCTTATTCTTTTTTATATGATGGACCAGCAAATTATGGAGATGTATACATCTTCTTCTTCCTCTATTGCTGTGTGGGTTTCTGCAATTTCTTGCAGCTTGTTTTTCGCAACCTTCGCATTCGTATTTATAGCAGGTGAGTTTTTTGTTCTTCTACTTTAGATTTGCCATTTTATAATTGCTGAAATATTGTTGGAGCTAAGCATGAAGTTTTGTGAAATTTTTAGTAAATTAGAATTTGCTTGGAATCTTTGGGAAACGAATTTGAATACGTAAAGCGAGTAAATTCTTATCTGGGTCCAAAGGTGACTAGTCGTTTCTTTCCACGGAGGAAACATCACCACAAGTTCAGCAAAAACCAAAAACCCATATGGTTGCCAAGTAAACTACGTCAACGCTGTTTTGGTTATTTCTGAGGCACGTTGCTTCCAACAGGAGTTTCATTTAGGTGTGCATGGTCCCATTTGATTTTTTCGAAAATCATTTGAATCATACTAAAATTTGATTATTTAAAAATTATAGATCAAAATCAAATCGAAGTGAAAAAAATGATCAAATCAAATTGAACTAAAATTTAATTCGGTTTGATTTGATTTTTATTCAAGTTTTAATTTAAATTGATTATTTTTTTGAAATATTTAATGATTATAATTTTTAATTTATTTTATACAGATGAACTATCCTTTTAAATATTGTAAAATATATTATAATATAAAATTATTTATTTTATGTAGTTATAAATTATGTATCCACAAAATTAGTACAAATGTAACTTTATAAAAAGAATTATGTAAAATAATATTTATGTAAATATATAATTTATTGATTCTTCGATTTGGTTTAAATGATTTAATTCTAATGTGGTCTGATTCGGTTCTCGATTCGATATATAGCTAAAGGTTCAAAATTGAATTAAAATTAAAATTTAATTCGATCTTAGTTCAGTTCAAATAAAAAATTCTAAAATTTTCAATTATCAGTATAATTTAATTCAATTCTTTATTTCGATATTTTCGACTGTCATACTCGGCCTAATTCCAATTGATTGCCCAAAACGACCTTTATTGGGAGACTGATGCAACTTAAGTCTGGATGGTTAGACATTCATGCATAATTTGTACCAATCATTAGCTTATTTATTTGATGACCAAAATAGTTATCTGGTAATGCAGAAAGTGAGAAGTTAAAATCCTCAAAATCCATCAATCTCATAAAAATAAGAGCAACTATGATTTTGAAACCTTGAATAAAATTACCAAAATAGCGGACCTATTTTTTTTTTAAAAAAAAAATTTTGAAGCTAATTAATCATGTCTTTTATATTTTGATATTTTCTGCTTATAGTTAGCACAACAGTGGGAGCCATGTCTGGAGCATTGGCCGTAGTTAGAAGCAAGACTGGGTTTTTTCATGGAGCTACAGTTGGAGCTATTATGGGGTGTATTCTTTCTGCCGAAATCATTAAAGTATCATTTTCTCTCTTTGATTCTGATGATTCTTCAACCAGGTCCTTCATTTCTTTGGTGGGTCTCACGCTCCCTTGCAAGTTCTCTGGCTAGTTATTTCAGCGACTTAAAACTTCGAATTAACATCCCAATTGCCTTATGCTGTTTTAAAGGTTGAAAAAACTTCAAACTGTCTAAAAGAAAGACTCAAACAAGGAAGGCTTAGTCCAACCATGTATGACCTGCAAGAAATTACGCAGGTAACTTTCTTTTGTCATAGATTCTCACCGAGTACTTTTGGAGAAAGAGGGGTCCCCAGAGTTCAATCCTCTGAATTTATGCTCTGAGGCACACGCTCACTTACAGTTTATTAGCATAAAATGATAACAGATTGATGAACACGATTTAATTCAATATGAATGTTGTTGCTCAGGCAGATGCTGTCCATATAGTGCAAAATGAGAGTCGCGAGACAAGGAACTCTCCAAAAGCTAGGCTCACAAAGGAAAACATGGTGGATGCTCTATGGAATGGACCATCGTGTTCCATTTGTCTTCAGGTTTTCGACTTCATTTGCATTTGGTTCCAACATCCTAGATTAATCTTTCTTAAATTCTTCCAGACCTGATGAATTATTTAGTTAAACACCTCTCACGTTTCTTGTTCTTGTCGAATGATCGCTCAGGACTTCGAATTGGGGGAAACGGTTTGTAGCTTGCACCGCTGCCGCCACACATTTCATCTACCGTGTATTTATAAGTGGTTTGTTAAACACAGTTCTTGCCCCTTGTGCAGAACAAGATTATCCCGAAAACAGATTGCTGCCATATGTAGGTGAGAAATGTAAATTGGCATACACATAATGCAACATGTGCTAAATCATTCTTTTAAATCTTCCTTTGTACATGTTAACAACCAAAATTCAATTTAATCTACTGATTTTAAAGCTGAACCTTAAGCATTAAATCAATAAGTCCCAAGTTCAATTTTCACGTGGATTATTACTTGGTGTGTGCGAATGTAATAAGGTGGTCCCCCACCCCAACAAGATATTTGCATATGCAAGCACGATTTACATAAGTTTCATTTATTTAGAGGCGGGTACAGATTTAATACATAGGGCGCTTTTGAATTTCTATCGAACTTCCTAGCGTTCCCAGTTGGCCAAAGTACATCAAAGGAACTACTACCAAATAAATATGCAATTCTCCCAAAAGTTTCTGGGTTTTTGAACGAAAGAATTTCCATAACTACAAAAGCAAGACAAACAGTTTAGGGCACTCGGGTTGAGAAGCCATACCACTTTCTGCTAGTGAAGTGGCCCATTATGAAACTTCGTTGGTACAACTGGGTAACTCATGGCTGCTCTTACAGAAAAGAGGACTGGAATCAGTGAAAGGTGAAACACTAAGCTGTATCAGCTCAATTTGTCATGTCACGGCTATAATAATGGTCCAATGTCTTTGCTGGAATTCGGTGGAGAAGCTCACGAGGGAAGATGCGAAGTAGTGTCCAGGCCAGATCAAGTGACTGGAAGATGTTGCGGGTGTCATAGGCCCCTTGTGTCACAAATTTTCTCTCAAATTTGTCCAGAAACTCCAGATAAAGCTGTCCAGAACATATAACAAAATATATTAGCATTTGGAGAGATGGAATAAACAAAATATATCAGTATTTAGAGATTGATAAAATACCAAATCCTCAGAAGAAAGTGCTTCCTCTCCAACCACAGCTTTCATAGCCTGGACGTCTTTTCCAATAGCATAATTGGCATATAACTGAAGTCCAAATCAGGAGGAATAAAGAGACTTAACAAAATATGAAGAGAATCACCAACCTAAGGACTAAAAATTACCTGGTTCGACACATCAGCATGGTCTCGACGAGTCATTCCCTCACCAATAGCACTCTGCAACAAATTGCAAAGAATAAAGATTAGCAATGAATTCCCAAATTTGTGTATCTATCTGCACATTGACACTTTTTGAGTGAAGTAACATGTCTTACCTTCATCAGTCGAGAAAGAGATGGAAGTACATTAATAGGAGGGTATATCTGATCACAAGAAGAATCAATAGTTACAGAGCTGATGTACAAAGCAACTTGCTTAACTATTATTTATAAAATTTTTTGAAGGAAAGCACTCCAGAAATTAACACCAGAATCAGAATCTAAACTTTATGTGACATGAGAATGAATAGAAAAAAGAACAAGAAATAGAGGAAGAAGAATTAACACCAGAATGAGAATCTAAACTTTATGTGACATGAGAATGAATAGAAAAAAGAACAAGAAATAGAGGAAGAAGAAATGTGCACCAATTGCAGTCTGCAATCACCCAAAATTCTCTGCTGGACTTTTCACAAACCAAGAATTTGTAGTATTTGTAATCAACAGCCATAGCCAACATCATACCATAATAATACAATATTCACTAAAAATAAGTTAAAAAAGTGTTATAACCTTCATCACTAGAAACTATATCACTAACATTGTTTCAAGGCATGGCCAGCAATATTACTATACATGTACAAGGGACTAACCCTCAAAAAATCCTTCACATATTTTGCACTAAACATTCACATGATCATATGTCATATCATTATGTACTCCTAAATTTCAATATTTTCCATGCGAACAAAAATTGTTTGGTTGAATTAGGAAATTTTTTTATTGTAGGTATATGATTGAAAGAATTAAAAAGTAAAAAAACTATGCTACCAAAAGTACGGTAATCAACTTACATTGGCAGAGAAAATTCACAAAAAACTATGGATAAAGGGCATAATCTAGTAAGTAATGATGCATCCTGATTAAGAAACAATTCTTTAAGAGAGATGGCACAAATTGGCTGAGTAGGTTTCCAAATTACCTGTCGATTGTAAAGTTGCCTATCAATATATATCTGACCCTCAGTAATATAACCAGTAAGATCTGGCGTAGGGTGCGTGATATCTGTTCAAAGACCAAAATTGATTATAACTGATAAAAGGAGGATAGAATGCTAGATGGAATTTTATTTTTGGTTAATGCAATAATTACCATCATTAGGCATAGTTAAAATTGGAATTTGCGTGATAGAACCCTTTCGCCCTTCAATACGCCCTGCTCGCTCATAAATTGTTGCCAGATCAGTATACATGTAACCAGGATATCCACGCCTTCCAGGCACCTCCTCTCGGGCAGCAGACACCTGAAGTCAGAATTGACAGTGGTAGGTCACATCAGTTAGTAGCAGCCAGTCTTACAAAAACCTGATAGAAAAACTGAGACAACTTCATGTTCCAAATGTTGATAGACATCTCAGCTTCAAGTTCCAAATGTTGTTCATCTATTGCACATGTAATAGGATAAGTACATGACTTGTCCAGAACACTTGACGAGATAAAATGTGTTACCTCACGAAGAGCATCAGCATAAGAACTCATATCGGTCAGTATAACCAGAACATGCTTTCCACATTCATAAGCTAAATACTCTGCAGTTGTGAGAGCAATTCGAGGGGTGATAATTCGCTCAATGGTGGGATCATTAGCCTGCAGAGCGCGAACTGCATAAGAATATTAAAAGCAATTGCCATCCAATAAAGAAGAGGTAGACAAATAAGCTACCAAGTTTAAGAAAAGGGTCACTCTCTCCATTGATCCATTTTCCTCAAAATCGCGCTTGAAAAATTGTGCTGTCTCCATGTTAACACCCATAGCTGCAAATACAATGGCAAAATTGTCCTCTTCCTCATCCTACGGACAATCATGGCACAGGTAGAAACAATTACGGGTTTCCCAGATTCACTATAAAGAAATACAAATAAGGCAGATAAAGGCAACAGCATCCAGATTCCAAATATGGAAAATCAAAACCATATGAAACACTGTCATTTGAACTTCTTCCATCTGAACTGCAGTAATTTATTTTTCCTTCCACCTCAATTTTCCAGGAGGACAAAATAGAAGCAAATCATATCCAAGTCACACCCCTTAAAGGCTCTTCAACCTGGTTAATTATTTGAAAATTGGAATTGAAAATGCAAAATAAATGGTTGGATCTGAATAGTTGATAGATCAGAAGTCAGACACAGAAAAAATGATTTTCAGTCACAACTGACAGCGCAACAATAAAGACAATTACATCAAGATTGAGTGAAAAGATATCCAAAACGATGACAAAACAAACTCTGTCTAAATGGAAAAGGCAGACAGATGAGCCTCCTCATGCATATTTTTAATTATGAATCATCATATATCAGCACTAGCAGACACAATATACCTGCATGAGATTTCCAGATTTTTCTAGCCTCTTCACAAGACCAGCCTGGCGACATATCTGAGCAGCTATTTCATTGTGAGGAAGACCAGCAGCAGAAAAAAGTGGAATCTTCTGACCGCGAGCTATAGAATTCATGACATCAATGGTAGAAATCCCTGTCTGTATCATCTCTTCAGGATAGGTTCTCTCACTGGGATTGATGGAACTTCCTAAGAAAAACAGCAGAGAAGTTGTAATCAGAAACACCCTAAAAGACATAACAGCATCCACTAAAAATGCAAATAAATGATATCCATACAATCTCACCAGAAATGTCTAGGTAAGCCTCTGGCAAAATTGGAGGACCATTATCAATGGGTTTGCCAGAACCATTAAAAATGCGACCAAGCATATCCAATGACACAGGAGTTTTCAAAACCTGCAAGTAAACATTATAAAGAGCATAATAGTAGTAAGTAGCAAAGTTCAAAGGAAGAACTTGGTCAATATATCTAGAGCAATCCAAATTTCAATCTGCATTCACAAATTTGTGTATATGCTGAGGTTTATCTTGTTTAACAGGAATTTTAAACCCACCCATAACTGGCATTAAAACTAAAAGGGCACCCTGGTCGGCAAAACCCAAGGCTGTAAATAGAAATCCTAAATAACCTAAAGAAGGCATTAAGCTTTCCCATGTGAAAAAATCTTTCTTCTTTCTCCCCTAAAAATCTGACATAGTTTATGGGTTAAAAAAAAAAAAAAATCAAATTCCCAGAAGTTTCAACTAGTTTATGGAAAATTGAATTTTCCAGTTCATAAACTGTAAAAGCCCTCATTCTCATCGATATTGAAAAAGTTGACACCAAAAATCATAGTTATCAATCGAAGTTAGTTTCAGTGAGTAAATATATTCAAAGGCCATGAAGAACATAAAGCATATTTACTTTGAACAAATAAATGTAGCCTCATTTCAGTTTCAACAATTCTTGTATTCTGCACATACTGGAGCTTTCAGCAAACAGTTGAACTCACAAAAAAGTGTACTAAAGAATTCCAAAACTCAAAGAAGAAATTCTGTACCTCTCCTGTGAATTGCACAGTTGTGTATTTGTTGTCAATACCAGATGTTCCTTCAAAAACCTGCAAAGGAGACAAGCAAAACCAGATAGCAATTTTAAATCAGAGCAAATCATCAATAATAAAGTTGCTTCTCCTTTTTCTACATATGCTGAAGTAAGCTCAATTAATCATCCTCAGCACACCATATGCCTTGTTATGGCAAAGTACTGCAACATTACGCAATAAGTAGGAAAGCAGTGCATCACAAGATAATAACAGCAGCCTATGATACAAGAGTAAATAAAGTTTGAACCAAAAAGAAAAGAAGAGAGCCATTAAATCAGGGAAAGACAAACAGTGGATGTGTAAGATGGAACCAGCAGAAGAAGAGCAACAAAAAAAATCAGCCGCTATCCATTGTTGGATCCCATCTATTCAGGTTTCGTTATTTTCCCTTTTTCTTTTTGCAACTTGCTCAGGCCTCACCCAACTAAATTTTAGAGAGAAGCCCATGATTTAGGTGCAAATTATACCTAATCAATTAAAAATAGAGAACAGAACACAAGAAAAACAAAAATTAACCTAATCATACACATCGAAATAATGCTCGATCAGGGAAAAGCCTCATCAAGGCTTTGGGACTTTCTTTGCAACCAGACAATAGGATTAGAAAAGGCGGGAAAAGGGGGAAAAAAAAAAAAAGCGGGGGGCAGGAAAAGAAAAGCAATGAAAATGCAGACTATAAAATAAACTTTAGGGTAGCATATTAAATTACAAGAGCCGCAAACAACAAACCTGCACAACAGCTTTCTCCCCATCAACTTCCAACACTTGACCACGCCGAATGGTTCCATTTCCCAACCGAATATTCACAATCTCCTGGTATTTTGGACCCTGATCAAACATTCCAAAGTTGTAATTAATCGTATCATAAGTAACTGTTGAGATGTCATTCAACTTTATCAATCACACAACCAATGACATGAACCTTGACTTTGTCCAGAATCACCAGCGGCCCTGCAACACCGGACACAGTTCTATACTCTGCAAATGGCCAAACATCAAATCAGATTTACGAATACAACATAAGAGACGAAGAAAAATTTTAAAGGAAGTAAGAACTCACCCATGCCAATCTCTAGAGTTCCCTCCTCCATCTCAAAACTCTTCTCTGCCATTCCCATCTTTCAACTCCAAACTGATTGTAACAAAAAATTTAAACAAATCAATGGATTCAAACAAAGGAATTAACTTTATTTAAAATCTTGAACAACAAATTTTGAACTCGAAAATGATTTTATTAGGTTAGTTATTCTTGTAAGTGACACTGAAATCAAGATCTGAAAGGTCAGGAAAGGGCAAGCGTACGGGTATCACAGAGTGGTTCAGCTTCAGTTCAATGGCGAACACTTCAAATAAAGGAAATGATATGATGCTTTCGATCCCCCTCTTTTCACAGTTAATCATGTAATTCACACGTTCTATCTTTCTGATACTTTGGTCTACTGGTCTGGTCCTTTAAAAAGCATGAAATTACAAAAATGATCCATAATTATGATATAAGATCGGATCTGAAGTTGATTCAATTAACTTAATTTAATTGATCAAATTTTATTTTTTAAAATATATATAAATAATACTTAAAATATTTAAAATTAGATAAAACATAATATATTTAAAATTAGATAAAACATAATATAAATAAAATAATTAAAAATATTTTTAATATTTACATTTTCAGTAAAATAGCATAATTTTAAATCTTTTAACAAAATGATGTGGTATTACATTCAAATCAATTTGATCAGATTTTTCAATTTTGACTAAATTTTTTTAATTTTAATCTTTTTATAGGTTTAAATTTTTTTATTATTATTTTTTAATATTGAATCGAATCAAATTACTAATCGATTTTCAATTTAATCTATCTTGATTAATTGATTTGAAAACATTAATACTTACTAGATATAATTTATGATGCAATATCTACTCTTCCAGTATTACAACCTTATTAAGTTAACAAAAAAGAACTCACTATCAATTTTATATATATATATATATATATATATATATATATATATATATATATATATATATATTAGAAAGATACGTAATACATGTTGATATTTAAAATTTGATAATCAGAAATTTAGTTTTAAATGAATGATTATCATTTATTAGTTAATTATTTATTTGAAATAAAAATTTAATATTTGCTAAATTAATTATTTGACACATAGACAATTGAAATTGTTATGTAAAACTATTTAATAAAAATAAGTATAAATAAAAATATAAATAAATAAAAATATAAAACTAAAAAATAATTTATATATATATTTTTAATTTATTAATTTTATAAATATATTTTAAATAATACCATAACATACGAATTATTAACTAATTGTTGAAATATTTTGGGCTCACGGGATGTTTTATAGGCAAACTAGCGTTGTAGACGGTCTTTCCATTCTAATAACCCTCGTCTTCTTTATTCGTTATAGGGGATATATCAAACCTCAAACGTACGCTATTCATAAGATTCATTATTATTAAAATATTGGAAGCAAATGAGAATTTCATTATCTTGAGAGCATCAAATAAAAGGAAAATCAAGCCTTTTCTTTTTATGGTAAGTGAAGATAGAAAGGAAACTGCGAAGAAGGTTCTTGACTGTAGGTTGTGGCATTGGGCAGACAGCTTGGGAAGACACATGACTCGCGACAACTGGAGGAAAACAACGTGGCTTCATTACTTTGTCCTTCCCCGCTATTTTGGGGCCTCTTCAAGATAAAAAAAAAAAAAAAAAAAAAAAAAAGTCAGACCGATGAGTAAAATACTTGACAAATGTTTAGTGTGCATAAAACTGGACCTACCGCTGTGCAACCGGTTTAATCGATAATTGATTAGCGATTCATTTCGAAACAACCCGAGAATTAGATATACTTACAATCTAATCAACCTCGGATGGAATGGGAAAAAGGGGACAGAACCGGCAAATGAGTCAGATTGGTTGTTTGGTTCAATCATATCATGTCAAAGCAAAAATAATTATTTAATTATTTTTTAAAAGTTAACTTTTCTATTTTAAATGCACCAAAATTAATTGATTTAGCATAGAAAAAGAATTAAACACTTTCCCAATTAGTATTAGTATTTTTACTTTCAATATCTAAAAATAAAACCGTTTAGGACTATTAGTTCCCAAGAAACCAGGCTCCAGCAAATGAAATATGAAGGCAGCCAAACTGAAGAAAAATCGGATGACTTTTATATTATTTTGTTCATTTACAGTATCGGGAGTGATACATCACCTCCTGCAGCTCCTCCCCAACTAAATTTGTAAGTACAAACATGTTTTTCAGGACCGCCAAAGTCAAACAATTTGTAACATAGGACAAAAATGGTCCATGAAATGAGGCACAAAAAAAAAAAAAGAGTCCAGCCTAAGTTGTAGAATCCTAGTATTTGAGGGATGAAGGATGAAGACACTGTTTGGAATTCTAATACCATTTACAACTCACAACAGCAAAAATGAACCACAAGATGAACGTCCGCCTGTAAAAGATAAATAAAAACAATACAATAATAAGTATAAATGCGGTCAACAAATTATTATTGATAAAATGTCAAGATGCACAATTAGTTTGGTGCAACAGCTTCTGCAGTACAGCTTATAAGAGAGAGAGAGAGGGAGAGAGAGAGAGAGAGAGAAGTGTGTCCTTAAAACAGTTCCACTTATGTACAGATGGTATACAAGGCAAAGCACTTTGAAGAGAAGCATAATCAAGAGGCTACACATAAATTACTTTGTTTGTCTTCTTTTTCTTCAGAGCTATCATTTCAATTTTTATCTAATCCAACAAGCTCTATTATCACAATAAACAAAACAATCCTGTCAACACATCAAGTTCAATGACAGCTTAAGCATAATCATTTTGCCAGGTTGCCAACATCATTTCTAACAAGCAAAGTGAAGTTCATATTATTTACAGTATGCAAAAGTAGGACATGGAAGCTTAAATAACTGAAAACAACAGAGATCTTGAAAAGTTACAACACCACTAACTGCTCTTTTTAAGCATTGGGGATGTTACCTTTAACAATACCGTGGTTCAGACCTTGTACTCTCCAAGATGCATCCATTTTGTAGCAGACCACTTGTTGCCTCTGATCACAGGGCAACTACCTAACATAATGAACAAGATGAATTACACAACTGGATGATTGAAACCCACTACTGGATGAAAGATAACTTGTCCTGTATCTTTTGACCCTGCCAAAATAACATAAACTAGGACCATATGCTGTTCTTGTGAAATGTAAGAAAACTGCAGAATCACTCTTGAATCAGTTAAAGCTACAAAACATTGCTAACTGAATGATTACTAACCATGCAAACTTGAAGGATCTAATGTTGCATCGGGCCTTGTGCTCCAAAACAGCAATGCATTACCCATTTTCGGTTTCACTGAGAGACCCTGTTTACCACATTCAGACAACTCATTCCACCATGGCACAGAGCTAATGCTAGCCGTAGCAGCAGGAAACACTGTCTCACCCCCTTCGTCAACATCTGACCTGCATCCAGGCAGAAAAAACAGGAGAAGAGGAATATGTAAATATTGTTACAAAACATGCAAAGAAAAAATTAAGTACCATGCCATCTGAGCAAGAAATCCTTACAGATACATAAGAACAGTCGCTGTTCGTTGGCCCCCATTCTTAGTGTTGAACTCATCAAGAAAATAGTCATAGTGAGCTTCATACTTCTGTCCAACCTCATAGTGAAGAACTTGAAGTCCTTCTCCATGCTCTGCAGGTTCAAAAGCAAGTTAAAACAGGCAGTAGCCCAGGATATAGAGAAACTAGTTGTAGCTCAAAACACAATAGAAACAAAAAGAATGGTAGTGTGCTTGTAGAATGTGTGGGCCATTACACACAAGCACAACTTTTTTTTAAATTTGGCAATGATTATAAAATCCTCTTTGACAATCCTCCAAGAGGAAAATTTACTTTAAATTCAAAATCGGAGCTCAAAACAGAAGTCAGATAAAAGAAACAACTTCGTATCAATATATTATATGATAAAGTAGAAGCTTAGAGAAACTTGAAAGATGTCTCAAATTTTTTATTTGATTTTTCTCTAATTTTCGCAATTTTTTATTTTTACTCTAAACCCACTTAGATTAAAATAAAAGGTTTCTTGAGTTATATATATTCATTATAGCATTTTTTTCTACTTTTCTATTCACTTAGATTATGAAATTATATATACTAAGTTCATAATTCATTTGATTTATCTAGTGTTGTGACTTGAAATTATTTGGTTTTTTCTTTGTTTAAATTAATGTCTTGATATATTATTTGTGTCAATCATCATGTATTAAAATTTTAACACTTCTTTACTATCCCATTAACAGCAGTTCTATAATTGCTTTGTATTTAGTAACAAAGTTAATTTTATTTTGTAAACCATCATACTTGTTGAATTAGTAAAATTTCCACCTTATGATTATATGGATAAAATACAAACAAAATTGGGATAGAAGCAAAGTACTCATGGAAAACACTGTTAATTAATCTGTTTCAAATTATATGTTAGTGTTCTATTGATAATTTATTTATTATTCAAAATTAGTTTTTTTTATATCATTAATTTATATGTGCATTTCATATCAAAATATAACACCCATGAGGAGCACAAGCTTGCATGCTAGTATTCGAAATAACTTGGAGCATTTACAAACTCCACGATAACATAGTGTACAAAAGTTAAAACAGTTATGTCAAAAGTTAAAATAGTAATGTCAAGCTGGCCATATAGATAAGAGGTCAAAACACTTTTTGTTGCAAAATATTTCCTATTCCTGCAGATAAAATGATCTATTGGATCAGTTATTGCATAAAATAATCTATAGGATCAAGTATAGCAAAAAGCCATGAGCCTAATCAACACGTACGGATTCTTAAAGTCTAACATCCCAAGTTTATCGTTTGAAGCCAAATTCAGACATTTGTTCTGACATTTTTGAATGCCATACCTATAGGAATAAAAGAGAAGTCTGCTATCCTCTTCTCAATGTTCCTAATAATTTTGTCTCGTCCCCTCCTCAGAAACATTCCAGAACTCGTACGAACCCTGCAATTGAGTATTCACAAATTAATTTAGCAAATAACAATAGAAGGTAGCAAAACCACATAATTCAACCTTCTAGAAAGGAAGTGAAGATGGGAATAAGAAATACCTACCTGCTATCTTTACTTTGACCTGTCTTGCTATCTGCCACGGTTGACTTTACCATATGTGGTTTGGCCAGAGCTATTAGGTACTCACATTCTTCTTTTGACTGCTCACATTCAGATCCAGGGTCAAGATAATTATAACAACCCAAATACATTTACAAAAAGTAAGAATGTGCAAAGAATCTTATTTGATACACAATAAAACATTCTCATTAATGAGGTAGTAAATAGAGATCCTTAACCTCACAAGCATCTAGAGAGGAACTTGCCCCATAAGATGAATGGTAAGTATCATATGAGTTATCTTTAGTTGTAATACTATTTACAGAAACATGGTGATGTTAAGCCAATAATGAGCAAAAACCCTCTGTAAGGATGTTATCGCTAGAGCTTTGTAATGATGCTTATATCATAGATAGTAGTATTCTGCTCCTAAGGCATAATTTTTCTTTTCTCCAATATTTAATAGGATAGCAGCAACTTATACTGTCACCACCATGTAAATCTGAATTGCATGACACTTCAAGAAAGCTGTATCACTCCAACAAATTCAATCATTTTAAGGCATTTAGAAAACAGGTTCTATCAAATCCATCGACAAAATTGCATGAATAAATTTCTCATAAGCTAAAACCTAGCATGAAATTCATAAAGCAACATAGTCACAATGACTCAAATCTACCCCTGAATTGCTGACTATCAGCATAGCAATACAGTTTCATCTTTAACAGAAAAAAAAAAAAAAAAGAAATAAAATAAAATAAAATATCATATTGTAACAGAAAAAAATTCGAAATTCTAGAGACTAACCAAAAAGTTGTGATAAAGAAATGCTCTGGGCTCCCAAGAAAGAATTTCAGTCCACTGTTCTCCTCTTTTCCCCAATCCATCATCATCTCTGCGTCAATCCCCGCCAAAACAATTTTGAACGCAAAGCAAAAATTATTTAAATTATAAAGTAAATAGAAAGGAAAACTGTACCGGAATTTTAAAAAACAAAAAATAATAATAATAATAAAATACCTTTCAACGGCCATACGGCGGTAGGAAGTAGTGAGATCGTTAGAAGGGGAATCATCGGAGCTGATAGGTAGAGAAAAGATTCCCAAACCCAAAAGCATCAGAAGAACCACCGTAAGCATAAATAACATCGTAAACACCAGCGTCAAAGTCGACCATTTCCTAGCTTGTAATCTTGAGTGTCTCAATTTCGCCATTTTGTGATTAGCTTCTAAACCCTAGGGGGTCACCCAAACCATATCAAAAGAAACGAAATTCTATGCAAAATTGAAAGAATACTTCATTCAATTTTGCATCTACAAATGTGTTTTGAATGGAGGTAGATATGGAAGAGCGTGCAATAAAGAAGCGGTGGCAGTTTTAAGACGTCCGTTATACACACAGGGCCTTTCAAATTATAGTAGGTTACTTTTTGGGGATAGATTTTGTTCTGCGTCGGTTTATATTGAGCGATTTTGTTCTTATGTCGACGGGTCTTCCTCTGCCATTTCGCAGCTCCCGGTTTCTTTTACAAGTCTCCTTGGCGCTGTGGGCAACTGCACAAGGTTTTGCAATTCATTATTATAGATATAATATTATAGTGTGCGGCGAAAATTTATATTTATTGAAATAATGCATTCTCAGAGTTTTTTAATAGTACATATACATTTCATTGCAACAATACAAATGACACCTCACTTTAAACCAAAGTCCATAGCAATATTCGAAAGTCAAAACATACCAAAAATTTAAATAATAACTAGGTAGCACGGAAACATAAAAATTGAAACATAGAGGAAACTTTTAAATATAAAATAATATAGAAATATATTTATAAATATTTTTTCTTATATATAATAAATATTAAAATAATTAATTACGAAATTATATAAAAATAATATTAAAAATAATTATCTAAATCAATATTAACTATAAAAAAATAAATGATATAATAATAATTAATTAAATAGTTAAAAATAAATATTAATTATCTATAAGTTTCATAATTAAAATTAATAATAAAAAAGAAACAAATTTTCAAAATGGAAATGCATTTTTTAATTTTTCAAAATTGCAGCAATGTACTTAAAATGTTTCAAAAGAATTTTATTTAGTTTTTTGGAATGAAATGTTTCTAAAACACAAAAATACTTCTTTTTAAGAGTTTTCATGCATTATAAAATACTAACATACCAACTCGTATAGAGTAAAATGATTTTTATTTAAAAAATTAAAATATTGAAAATGATTCTTTCTTTATTTGAGTTGGTGATAGTAGAAAATCATCTTTCAAACTATGGCTCAACGTCTTCATACAAAAGCAAAATAAACGATACAAATAATAAATTATAAATACAGTTCACAATACTCAATAAGATTTAGTCTAACAAAACAAACCCTAATTGAGAACTCAAATTATAGATGTTGAAGCACCAACCATCATGATCGTTGCTCGTTGTAGTCTCCATGGTAAAACTTGCCTTGTTAGAATCGAAAAAATAGTTGTATTTAAATGCACGTTTAATCAAATCACACTCCTTTAAAAAGGACAACCATAAAATCTTGAATAAATAAATTTTTAACAGAGGAAGAGAAGACCCAAATATGGAAAACCCTTATGCTTTTAACACAAAAATATTACCCCTCTAAATCACCTATCTTGACTAACAAGTAGAAATTAGAAATTTGGACTATTGTTTTGCTCTTTATTTTTTTTATGAGTATGAGATAAAAAGATCAACACCTTAAATATACAAAAACATCATTATTAGAGGATCCCAAACACTCTATTATGAGATAACAAAACTACTCCATTTAGAGAGGATAAAAAGATTATTGACATACAAATTAAAAAGACCCTAACAACAAAGAAAACGGACAAGAAATTAGAGAGGATTGTCAAAATACCCTCCTCAAAATCACTTGCTCAAAACTACTGGTTTTTTTTCTTTTACATGGGACAATATGTCAACATTTATTGATTTGATCGATATTTCATATGTACCATAAGGTCACTTATGAATCTTACAAGATAACTTAATGCCAAAATAGTTAAACGAGTACGTCTTTTGATATGCACATTGGTTATGCCTTTCAACCATAGTGCATAAATTGAACTTGCACTTGCGAGGTATAAAATTTGTTTGGACCATTTAACCAACGCTTCAAGAATAAACATGCAAAGAATATACTTAATTTAGGGCTTTACTATAACCAAACATACCAGATAAGTGCTGCAACCAACTAGTATACCATCATTTTAACAGGCGCTGATGGATGGGTCATGGGAACTAAGCCTCTCAGCATTGCAGCCTCTAATAGAACAGATATTATCCAAATACCAGATGTAATATCTTTCACCTGTGTGAGATGCCTTTCGAGTCTTTATAAGCAGAGCTATTCAGGCTTCAGTGGTCTGTGGATACCAAACTTAGTTTTTGTCTCATCTCTCTTAGGGAGTGAGTTGTTTCAAAAGATGGCGACATCTGCGACCATATGGATGTTTCTCAACATTTCTTACGACTCTTGAAACCTGATTTTTCTTTGACAAGTGGAGAAAGTGGGAGAAGGATACATGGGAAACCTGGGGTTTTTGAAGCACTTCATCGTTATATTAGAACCACGTAAAACTATAGGTCCATAATCTTTTGTTCATAGAACTACAAGTTTTTTGCCGGAGTTGCCACTGCTGTCCTTATTGCTAACGTTTGATGTAATGTGAGAATCCTCTGCTCTTTCATTCTTTTTCCGTCTTGGTTTATGTACGAGAAAAGAAAATGGAGAAAATGTCTAAATGATGATTTCCAATGTACTTGGCATGGGAACACAAATCATGGTCGAAGAGCGTAGACAGTTGTTTTGTTCTATTACTCACAAGCGATATACTTCTCTTTCTGAGGAAACAAATGTTGCGCATATTGACACAATGGATTTCATTGTTTATTGCAACTATCAGCCTGCATTGTATTTCTACAGGTATTCTAGTCATACATAAGTAGGCCAAACGTGCATGTAGACCCCAAAACTATTGTTCTAGGAACAACTGACCACTTAAACTATTTTTTGGTTCGACGAGACCCTTTTCTTTTAAAGAGCGGGACAATTAAATCCTTTCGTCACATTCACAATAACGTTTTGTTTATTTTTTTGCATATTTGGAACAAAGAGTCTCACTTTCTTCAACAAAAAAGTAAAACATGTCAAATAAACTAATATGGAATGAAATAATTATTGGCGATAAAATTAATATATGATTTATAACATTCAATTTTTATGATTTATAAAACTAATTATTTTTTAATGTAAATATTAAACTTATCAATTTCATTTAATTGTTTAAATGGTTTATCCGAATAAAATATGTAATGACAATTATCAATAATATTATTTGCTTATTATAAAATTTATCTCTTTTTAATTAAATTATTAAATAAAATATTTAACTAATTATTATTAATAATTGATATGAAATCAAATTTATACTAACTAAACTAATCAATTTGAATCAATTTATTAAAATTGAATTTCTCAATTTCAATTAGTATATCAATATAATAATATATCCTACTTAATTTTTATTTATTTCAAAAAATGATACTCTTAATTTTTTTTGTGATATAAAAAATTGATAATTAAAAGCTAAAAGTACTGAATACCCGAACTATACCACATCGAACTGAATCGCACCAAAAAAATTGAGAAACCAACTAAATCAGATGGTACTGGTTTCTCAAAAAAAAAAAATTGAAAGTTTGGGACAATTTTGAAGAATTTGAAATCCCCGAACCGCCATGCCCCATGGTAACTCCTAATTTTAACTTTTTTTTAATAAATTCTAGTCAATGAAAAAAAAAAAAGAAAGAAAGAAATGTGCATTTGTTGAATTTGAAACAAGCTATAGCAGCAAAAAAGAAGTAGAAAAGTATATTTTACGAGAAAAAATAATTGAACATAAGTTGATAGAAAAAAAAAAGGAAAAAAATCATTTAATTATCTTAGATAGTTTGGTACACTCAAAATCTCCTAACAACAACAACAGCAGCGACAATAATAATAATAATAATAAAACAATTACTTTCTGTCTATATCTAACATTCTAGTTAGTTTTATACTTTACATTAAAGTTATATTTTCAGGATATTTTATAGAGAATTTGATTTGAAAATCAAACCCATTTTCAATTTTATAAATGCAAATTAAGTAACCTTATTAACTAATCAAGAAAGTGAGACCTAATGTGCAACATATGCAAAAAAAAAAAAAAGCAGATGCATGTTATTGCTAATGAGACGGAAGTGTTTAGTTGTCCTGTTCATAAAAAGAAAAGGGTCTCGTCAGACTAAAAAATAGTTTAAGGGGCCAATTATGCCTAGGGCAATAGTTTAGGGGCCTACATGCAACTTTGGCCTACATAAATATAATCATGTCTCTTTGAGTTACGAACTAGCATAAAAAATTCCTGAACCCACATTTCCTTATTCAAAATACATGATGAAGAGTGGTGACGAAGGTTTTGCTGATCATTGGAGAATCACCTTCTTTCCCTCAGAGGAATCGCAGCAGCAGGACGCGAATAATCCCAACAAACATTTGCAGACAAACCAGTTTGCTACACCAACCAGATCAATCACATTTAAGCTTTCGTGGTTATGTTTCTTAATGATAATATCAGATTGGGAACTAAATCAGAAACAGTTTTATATTCCTAAACTTGAAAACTTGAGAATTGTAATGAGAGATGTTATGGGAGTAATGAAAATTGTTCAGTTTAAGGTTGAGGAGTATGTTATAGTATGACATTCTTTGGCACCCAGCATTATGAGTAACCTAAAAATGGAAGAAATGGGAGCAAATTTGTGCTTCAGAACTCCAAAAGAACAGAGAAAGTTCGACCACATAAGGGGTTAGAATTGGAGCAAACACAAATGCGAAAGCAAAGCCAAATAGGTAATAAGACATGCAAGAGCGAAGCAAGCAGCGAAGATAATTGTTTTTTCTTTCCATTCCTGCAATACATTACATGAGCCATTACGCTGAGGAAGTTAAACCCTTGAACAAAAAAAAAAGAATCATCATTTGCAATTTCAGTCTACCTAGAATTACCTGCATAACAAGCATTTCCTTTCAAACCTTTTAACCGGTCTAATAATTCTTCACTTATAAGAAAAACAAATTCTTTCCTTGTCTGCAATTCGGTATTCCCCATTTCTTGTCTATTTGTCTGTTCTAATTCAACTGTAAAATTCATTGAATTTTAGGTAAAGCTACTATGCACTCAACATCATATGGCGATAAAGCCTTTATCATTTTAAACAACATTCACAAAACAAGAACTTTTTTTTTTATTAAATGCAAGATACAATTAGTAATTAATAATGATTGTGTAAAAAAAAAAGAAAAACTTGAGAGGTGTATTCAAAGTTAGTAACTTTAAAGAGCCAAGTGCAAGGTACAATATGAGAAATAGTTTGAATGCTATGAAAACGATATACCCGTCAACCACACGGTAAGTATTAAGAACAGAAAGCAAATGGTCAATCCCAAAGTAATGTTGGGGCAGGCAGACTTGAATCCCCAACATCTTTTTTGAAAGAGTCATTTATATGTTACACGCATCCAGACATGAGCAAGTTTATAAAACCATGAGGTGAAGATGAAGACAGAAAAACCAATCAGCATATTTTAAAGATGACAAAACCAATCAGTCTTGCCCAAAAACCAATGAAAACAAAGGTTTCAATTCTATTCTCAAAAGCTTAAAAAGTTAAATCTTTTTGAGTTTTTAAATGAAACTACGCTCTAAGAACTGGGGGAGTCCATCATCAAACTCCACACAGGGCAGCAAACAATTGATAACATCTCCACGTTCCAAAACAATGGACAAATTTCCTATGGTATATCAAAATTAGGATTCTTAACATCATGCATAAACAAAAATTTACACAATATTGATTTCAAATGCAAATAAGAGCCCACATACCAAATACTAATAAATCAGCCACGTGTACGTTCCTTTTCAATCTGTTGCCTCTGTTTGTCGGCGAGTTTCTCAAGAGCCGATTGCACAGCGTCTCTACCACCAATAAGCAATCGGGTGACAATTTCTGGATCCTTCTCGAACCGAGCCTCCTCGAATTCCTTCCTAGCATTCTCCCTTAATACATCTCTCCACAACACCCCTCGCGAATCCGCCCACATGAAGAACCGGGTTGCCCGCAGTATATCTCGGTACAGATGTAGTGCCTCCCGCCGATTGCTGGTGATTCGCTGCCGATTCAGCAACTCATCTTCGTCCTCATCAATCGATTTCTCTTTCTTCACCACGTGTCGGTCTAGCAATTCCTCTAAGGTGTCTGGGCCATTGTGTAGGAGGCGCTGATTCCATACGACGACGTTACGGCCAATGAGACTCAGAGAAATCGGCAGATGTCGCCACTTCTGTAATTTAGTGCTCATTTTGTTCTGTTTTCGATCTTCACCACCTGTTTCTGTTCTATGACGAGGTTAATAAATAAAGCGTTGTAGTAAAAGGAAAATGGTTTGCTACTGAAACGACATCGGGTGGATTTATTCTTTTAAATTAAATAAACGGCGTCGTTAGATGCAAATGCATGTAGTAATCAGTGAGCCCAAAACCCATTCATTTCGCTATTCATTACACGGAGGTGTTTATAACATAATGAAATTGATTAGATTGATTTAGAAAAGAATTTTATTTTTAAATTGAAAGAAATGAAATGAAATGAAATAGAAGGGTTTGATAAACCTTCCAAACTCTTTCAAACTATTAAAATGCAAACACTTCAAATTGGGGTGTTTGCTTAGATTTGAAAGATTTAAGCACCAAAATTACATATTTACTCTTTATTTAAAATTATAAAAAATTAATTATTCATATTTTTTATAAATAAAAATAAAATATAATTTTTAAATAATAATAATAAATTTTTATTTTAATATCAATATTTAATAAATAAAAAAAAATATATTTATATATATAAAAGTATTTTTATCAATTTTAAGTTAACTTTTCATTTCATTATTTCATTTAAGCGTAAATAAATAAAATTAATTTCAAATTATTTTTTTTATTTTTATTGTTTTAAAAATAAATATAATTTAACACTTTAATTTCAAATTAAATCAATTTATTTCATTGCATTAATAATCGCTTCCATTTCATTATAAACACTTGTCCAAAGATAGATAGTGTTAGAGAAATTATCTGTTCCTTCCTCTTCTGCAATTCGAAGCAGCCACAGTCCACAATGCCCTTAATTAAATCAAAGCTGCACATCCACTACTCTCCCTTTCCTTTCTCTCGTTTCACTCTTAAAACCTTGTCTGCTTCTTCCCCCGCCATAACCCCCTTACCATCTCATCTCCAAGCAGATGACTCAAACGACAATGAAAATACCATAACCTCTCCTTCTCTATCTTCCGACGAAACCATAATAGCCGAAAAATTATACTCTCTAATTAAAGACCACCACCGCAACAACCCAAATCCCGACTTCACCACCCCACTTAACTTCTCCAAAATCTCCACCGTCCATTCCCCGGTCATCGTCCGTCACGTTATCAAAAAATGCGGTGCCGTCCGCCACGGCATTCCCTTCGACCAGGCCCTCGCCTTCTTCAACTGGGCCACGTGTTTACCCGGCTTCCTCCACTCCCCCCACCCCTACAACGAGGTGATAGATCTCGCTGGCAAAGTAAGGCGGTTCGATTTGGCATGACACGTCATCGATTTAATGAAAGCTAGAAATGTCGAAATTACCATCCACACCTTCTCCATCCTTATCCGCCGCTGCGTCCGCGCCGGATTGTCTGCAGAGGCGGTCCACGCGTTTAACCGTATGGACGACTATAATTGCAAGCCTGATAAGATTGCGTTCTCCATCTTGATTAGTTATTTGTGTAGGAAGAGAAGAGCTAACGAAGCTGAGTCCTTCTTTATTAGTTTGAAGGATAAGTTCGAGCCTGATGTCATTTTGTACAACAATCTGGTGCGTGGCTGGTGCCATGCCGGCAATATATCGGAGGCAGAGAGGGTATTTAGGGAAATGAACATGTCTGGTATTGAACCTAATGTTTATACTTATACTATAGTCATTGATGCTTTGTGTAGATGTGGGCAAATAACGCGTGCTCATGATGTGTTTGCGGAGATGCTTGATGTGGGTTGCCAACCCAATGCTGTGACTTTTAATAATCTTATGAGAGTTCACGTAAAAGCTGGTAGGACAGAGAAAGTTTTGCAAGTCTATAATCAAATGAAGAGGCTTGGTTGCTCCCCTGACACTATTACGTATAATTTTCTTCTGGAGACGCATTGCAAGGATAAGAATCTTGATGATGCCATTGAAGTGCTTAATTCAATGGTTAAGAGAGGGTGTAGTCCGAATGCTTCTACTTTCAATACTTTGTTTGGTTGCATTGCTAAGGTAGGTGATGTGAATGCTGTGCATAGGATGCATGCTAAGATGAAGGAGTTGAAGTGTCAGCCAAATGTGGTGACTTACAATATCTTGATGCGAATGTTTACTGCATATAAATCTACTGATATGGTGCTTAAGTTGAAGAAGGAAATGGACGAGAATAATATTGAGCCTAATGTGAATACTTACCAGGTTTTGATTTCAATGTATTGTCAAATGGAGCACTGGAATAATGCTTATAAATTTCTGAGTGAGATGATTCAGGAGAAGTCCTTTAAACCAAGCGTGACGGTTTATGAGATGGTTCTGCAGCAGCTAAGGCAGGCAGGGCAGTTAAAGAAGCATGAACAATTGGTACAGAAGATGATAGACACGGGATTTCTCACCCGCGCTATCTAGAGACAGTCATGCCTTCTCCACCCATGCGCTAGATTAGGTGATGTTCATTTCTTTTTGTAGCTTAATTTCTTATCAGAACATAAATGTCTCTTTTATTATCAAGGCCATAAACATTTAGTTTGTAATCATACATTATCATAATATTGGACACCTTGTGAACATCTTTTTGATAATTCTCTTACTTGATTAGAAGCTTCAGTTTGTTACTATGGTATTCAATGTTAAAAAAAAAAAAAAATTCATTCTGTCTAGATCTATTTCAATGATGGTCATACTATATGGAATAACAAACTCTCTCACATAGGTTAGAATGTGACAAAATTATTCCCCATTGCCACATTTGTATATATTGTTGACAATAGTGTTCTTGAGGATTATATTTAAGTGAGGAGATCTATTGGGAATTAAACTATTAGCACTGATTTCTTTTGATTTTTAGGGACCTTTAATCTCATCTTCTCAGTGGAAATTGAATACGGCTTATATGATATCCATAAATTGATAAATTCATAGTGCATTGTGCAGCAGCCCAATAACAGAGACTACAAAATGTCTCTAGCTGTTACTAGTAGCTCACCTTCTCTACCATGGTTACCTCCCACCATTATTGAAAAACAAAATTCACATTCTCTTTTCTCCTTTATGCCTGGCCAATAACTCTTACCCTGCGAAAACAAATCAAGCACTAGCTAGATAACTGCCATTTACATGCGATCGAACCCCTACACGTTAATGAAGCTTTCTTGGGGGCTTCTTGAATCAAGTGTGTTTGACATTGAAAACATTTGAACATTTGGAGTATGGGCAATTTCTTTTTGTAGCTTAATTTCTTATCAATATATACATGTTTGTTTTATGAGCAAGGTCGTAATCTTTGATTTCATTGTCATACATTATCGCAATATAGACATCTTGTGAACATCTTTTTGATAATTCTCTTACCTGATTTGAAGCTTCAACATTTTCGTGTGGTATTCAATAAGAAATCCTGACTAGCTTTATTTCGAAGATGATTACATTTTGAATAATGTATAGAATAAGAAACACTCTCACGTCTTAGTATGTGGCAATTTTCATCCCGATCGCTGCATTTATATATAATGTTAGATCTTGGATCTCATCTTGTTAATGGGAAAAGATTATAGTTTATATGGTATACATACTTCGAGCATATCATAACTTGTGAAGCAAAGTGCGAGTCTAATTGATATGTCTAGATGCAATCCCTAGCAGTTATTATAAAATAATAATAATAATAATAATAATAAAACAAATTCAAGTATCAGTTTCACATAAGGGAAATTCATCCTTGTCATGGCAGGCAAATAACATTATGGACTACAAAAGGTCTGCATCAGTTCCTAGTAGCTCACCTTCTCTTCCGTGGTGGTTACCTCCTAAAACTACTGAAAACAAAGCTGATATTGTCTTATCTCCTGAATGTCTGGCCAATAACTTTTACCCTGCCACAAAAAAGCAAGAACTAGCTTTAGAACTCCCATTTACAGATCATAAAACCCTTTCAACCCTTACCTATGTTGCTTCGAAACGTCACTTGAGCAACATTTCCATCTTTGGACACCAAAAAATGTTGGAAATCCACTAAATCAGATCTAAAACGTCTTGAATTCATTTCTGCAATTAAAAAAAGAAACCCGTGTCTTTATTAGAAACGCATTTTTTTGCTTACCAAACAAAAAGCTGACGTGATCGGTTCTAATCTAAAATCCAAGCGTTCTATTTTTTGCCTCTCTCTATGGACTCACTGCACCATTGTCCACCTGCTACGGCGATGGTGATTGGCGAAAGTGACAGCATTTAAATGACAGCAATTGCAGCGGCTTGCGACAAAGCAGTCCCTTTTTTTTTTTCTTGGGGGGGGGGGGGGGGGGGGGAATAAATTTTTAATATTTTGTATTACTGTTGGGGGTTTTTTTAAAACAAATTGTTTGCCAAAAAAATTGTGAACACCAACCCCAAAACCCCTAAAAAAAACTAAACACGTTTTCCCCCCCCCCCCCCCCCCCCAACAAAAAAAAAAAGGGACTGCTTTGTCGCAAGCCGCTGCAATTGCTGTCAT
>CATIWR010214525.1:0-32904 GCA_949677035.1 Omphalea diandra
TGTTTGTCATAGATTAAGTATTCATTATGTTAAATAAGTTACATATGTTTGACTTGGTTCTTATGTAAATGAAAATCTCATTCTCTAAAGAGGAGGAATGAAATATTTTCTCATTTTGAGTTTGATGCATTTTTAAAGAAATTAAACGCAAGGAATTGGAATCACCAATTCTAATTTCAATATCAGAACAAATTTTTTTTACAAATCAAATGACGCTGTAATAAAAGTATGTTATTTAGTAGAACAATTTTAGTAAATCAAAGCATTTTACATTCAAATAAAATCCTTGAATTTTATAAAGCCAAAACAATGAGTCCCGTCCTCTATCTCCACCAATGAATCTAACTCAATACAGGAAATCAGGTTCTAAAAATATACCTTTGTCAAATAATTCAGTTGATGACGCAAAACGCATAATGGAGTGCAAAATGCTTGTAATTTTATCATACCAATTGGGACTGCATTTCATTCAGTATATAGAGTACTTGCACTTCCCAGCTAGTCTAATCCTGGTGAGACAGAGAAACCTCAGCCAAAAATTTTCGTAAATACATACCAAGATTGCAAATCTATTTAACAAGTCAACTTGAAAATATAAATTGAACAGATGATATTTGATTAAACCAACCAATTCACATTAACTATCCGCCATTTTGGCTTGTGTGAACTTCAACAAATTGATTCCACTCATCACGGCTCAACATATTTAATACACAGTCAGTTTGACATCAGCTTCATCGGACCAGATGATATTTGATTAAACCAACCAATTCACATTAACTATCCGCCATTTTGGCTTGTGTGCACTTCAACAAATTGATTCCACTCATCACGGTTCAACATATTTAATATACAGTCAGTTTTACATCAGCTTCAACGGCAAGGTAGTAATTAGGTCAGCGAAGTTGACGAATTAGGATAAACCATGCATTTTCTTTAAAATTGGAACGTTCTGAACATAATTCATCCTCAAATTTGCTCTCATACACCCATCCAGTTCAAATCACTTGTTTACTCATCCGCGCCCAATATACACAGCGTTCTGGTTGGGTACATACAAGATAGGTTTCAAAACAAGTCTTTCTTCCAAAATGTATGTTCAGTACAGCCCACCACTATTTGACACAACAGGTAACACTCGATTTTGTTTACAATATTTGTGATGAAAGGCACAGAAATTCTTGGGGGAGAAATGGAGACTTCATCATATTCTAACTAGAAAAATGCAAGAAGAGAAGAAAAGGGAGAATATTGGAATTGAAGCAAGCGTTCACAAGATACAACTACATGCAATCCTGAAAGAATGTACAACATGACTCACAAGCGAGTGCCATCTTTCTGTCAATTCCATGGTGGGGATGACGGTCTACAAATAAAATCTTGTGAAGAAGTTGTCTTGTAGTTCAAATCAAGGTTGTGAAGCTGTTCCATCAGTTGAGAACGTCTTTCCTTGAAGAAATCAAGCCGGGTAGTTAATTCTACTAAAGCAGAAGATGCTGCTGACGGATGTCTTGGATAATCCAGCATCTGCAACCATAATGACAACAACATTTAAGCACTAGTGGAATTGGAAAGTTACTAGCATTGTAAAGCAACCTACTTCTAGTTTGTGCAAAAAATAATCCAAGATTGTTCTTATTCGCGCATAATTCTCATGTACTTGAATGCGCATTCCTCATAGATACTTTGTAATAGGATCTTTCATTTGCTATCAACATGTTATCATTATGATAAAATAGAGAATTCAGGTTTGACAGAAGCAGGCAGACTCATATCCATCTCTGCTTTTTTCCAACACAACAGAAATACTGAACTTATAGTAAAATATCCTATGAGCAAACCTCTACTGCTCTAGAAGTGGAAGGAGCGGAATCAACACCACAAAGTTCATCCAATGACAAGTTGGTGGATGCCTCAGTGCTTTTAGAATCACTCAAGCTGGTTGACTCCATGAATTGCTTTCGCGGAGGCTGCCTGCTACTGCTGCCAGTTGCTAATCCTGTTCCTTTAATGTTCCTCCAATCTGCCCCTAACAAAGTCTCCTGCAACATGGTAGTTCTGATTATATTTAAGTTGGATTTTTTATTACATCATAAAAGGGGTAAATTGGGGACAAACAACTTTAAGAAAAAAGGGAATTCCAGATGTTCGAAGTAAAGATATTAAAAGGAATGAAGTTGCAGCGTAGACAAATCAGAAAGGTCATCGCTCGGCGATGCAGTGAAGTCAAATTTGCATTTTATTTTTATTTTATTCTTGATGGTAAAACTCATGTTTTTGTTGCAAATTTTCCAATAAGGAATTTCAGAGTTTAGCACCATTAGGAAATTTTTGAAATCATGAGGAATATTTACAAAAGTGTTTGCTTCCCATTGGACCTATTCTATCAAGTATCATTTGAGTTCTTCCAAGTTTGGATTTTGAATCCCCAAAGGAGTACAATTAGCTATTAAGTTCATAAATACTTATCTAATGAGTTAATTTTCTTAGGTTTATTAATAATCGAAATTTGAGTTGTTGATTTGAAAGGCTTGGTGCCTAGTGCCTACTGTCTTTCAGTCCACTCTCTCAGCTGCTTACATCAGATAATACTCACAGCTTCAAAAAAAACCCACCAAATTCTCTTCTTTTCTCTGTCAAATCAGCTCCAATTGGAACTCTTAACCATGGTTCCTCTTCTCCCTTAAGTTAGAACCCTAAAATCAATTAATATTTTCAATTTCTTTACTGCAAAAAGCATCAGTAAGTTGTCATCACATCATTAGCGGTCAAAATGTCAGTGTATGATTTGCATCCTACAGTACCCTCACTAATGATTTAAAATTAAATTTAACCTCTTACACTAGGATAGCAAAGCAAAGGGAATTGCAGAATCCCCTTGATGCAATATGCACAAGACAGACAACTCTATTTTCAATCTAGATGGAGTTAGCTATGACCTATTGATACAATTGAAATAAAGAACTTCTGCTTCAAGTTGTCAAGCTGCTCAAAGTGAGAAACTACTTAGATAATTAGCTAAGGATTACTGTAACAGATTGTTAGACGGTTATAACTAATGGCAAGCCAATTGCAGAGTTGGCATTATTCTGTTAAGTAGCTCAATATATATAGTGAGCTTAACCATATCAGTATATGTCCATTCAGTAATAAGATTTCCTCTGCGTCTTTGCTCCCCATCCTCCATTTTCTTGCACTCTCTTGCACTTTCTTATTACCCAAACACCCATTTAAGAAAAGTTTGTATCACCTATGTGGATCTCTACATCATACTTATTTTAGAGCCACTTTTCAGTAAGATTCCCATACATTAAGTCCTTCTTTAAGCATTGAACTCTGTTTATCCTTGATCTACCTCACATCTACTTTGTTCTTATAACTTGGATGTGCTTAATATCCAATACCTTCCATCCATTAATCTGCATGGGAAATTGAAGTCATCTCAATCGATCCTCCCTCATCTTATCCCCAATTGTTGCTACTTCCACCTTCCTTGGAATGAACTCATTCATCACCAAATCTTGTATTCCCACACATCTAACTTAGCATCATTTTCACTAAGCTCATTTTATGGACATGCTTCTTCCCTTCAAACATTCCAACATCCACTATCATAGATCATAAAATTTAGCTTCATTTAGATAGTTTGCCTTTTTTGGTTTTTCTTTGTTTATTTTGTGCTATTTTGGAAAGTGTGACAAAACAGCATTTGGTTACCCATTAGACAGACATAAAGAAATTGTTTGTTCCTATGCAGAACAACAATCAGATTCTGAAACTTCAAAGAACAAGATGTACATGTGGAAAAATAATTCAGAAAGTATGGTACTTCAAAAACAGGATCATTTAGTACCATTTTAAAAACTGCTTCCCCTAAAGAATAAGTTTGCAAGAACACCATAATTCTCTCATGTATTGGCATCAGCCAAACAAAGTTGCAAGGACTAGAAGTTTGGAAAGATAAATGAATAAATTGTTTTAATCCACAATCTAATTTTCTCAATCTTCTAAAAAATGTTTTGATTGACTGCAACATGGAGCTAGACAATACCTCAGTTCTTTGTTTCCTTTCATGATTCACAAAAGCAAGTGTTGCATCAAAATCTTGCTGAAGAAATCTCCTGCATACAAAAATTTTAAAAGGATGTTGCCAAAATTTGGAAAATATTATCACAGCCTTTTCATAACCACCATATCAAAGAGTCTCTTATTCCTATGATCATAAGGCTATTCATCTCTTATTCATCCTAGGCTTCTAGCATTAAAATAAAAAGGTGCAAAAAAAATGCAAATACCATAAGAATCACTTCAATGTTCAAAAAGAGATACTGAATATCCAAAGTATCGATACTATGTCAAAAAAGTGCCATGTGGCTTAAATGATAATCACCTTTTGTCACCACAAACACACACACGCATGTAAGTAGATAGATTACATGTAGCAGATGCAGTTTGCCGGCATAAAAAAACCATGTATCTTGACTCCTGATTTGGGAGTCGCTGCCGAGAGGGGCAGGGGCATGGAGGGAAAAATATCGAACAAGTCCTCTCAGCCTTGAATAAATTCAGAAGAAGACACTCAACATATTACTCCATTGATAGTTTCAATCGCAATGGGCACCAGAAGAAAATTTCCCCAGTTCACTAGTCTCTAGTAACAGTCAAATCCACAGAAATGGGTTAATTTCACTCATGGTCACCAGGTTTTTCACTTATTTTCACTAAAGTCATTCATTGTTTGTTTCAAGAAAATCATTTAATTTTTAAACTGATCTCAGAAAGGTGACATAGCAAGTTTTTTATCTTTTCAGAACTTGAAAATGCATTTTGTTTAGATTCTTGCATTTTATTTTGAGATTGTTACATCCTGTTTTGGGTGATTTCATTTTGCTTTTTAGTTTCATAAGAGGCTGAAAACGAGCTATATGGCCTTAATAGAGATTAGTTTAAAAATTAAATGATCTAGTTGAAACAAAAAAATAAATGACTTTGGATAAAATAAGTGAAAAATGAGTGATCATGAGAAAAATTAATGCGCAAGTAAATAATATTTCCGATTAATGTGTCATCGTATTCACACCATCAAGGTATCAACATAGTTGAAGTTCTACAGTCTGAAATATGACCAATTAATGAATGGTTCAAGCATGAAAATGAAATATGGTACACAACTACCCATAACTGCTGACATAAACTTAGCGATTAACAAAATGATGGCTTTGCATACTCACTGTTGAGTGCTATGATTTTGGACATGTTGATGCCGGTCACATGCATCAGAGAGGGAACCATAATGGTGCTGTCGTTGCTGATTAAGTTGATGGTGAAGTTCTGCTACTTTCTGCTTCAACCTCACCACATCGGCTTCAGCAAGAGCAATCTCCTCAAGTTCGGCCCTTGTCTTCACATCAATTTTAAGTCATTAAGAATGTGTATTACCCAATGCACTCTGCATTTGAAGGAGTGCAAAAAAAGATAAAGTGGCTCAATATTTATACAAACTTTAGAATCCATGCCACGTGAACTGGAGAACTGTCCAGAAGACATGCTCAAGCCAGCTTCCAGTGCAGCTCTAAGATCTCTTTCAGCTTGCAGCTGCTCTTGCAACCTTGACACCTACAGTACCCACATTTCAGTAAAAGAGAACTGTAATGATAGTATATAATTCAAAACAATATACAAGATTACAAAACACATTACAATGCTGATCCAAGATGTGAATATCAAAAACATATTTATTAAACATTATATACATGCATAAACATTAAACTTTGCATCTACAATCCCAGTCCTTGAACAGAATATCAACACCGCAACTATAGAACTATATCAATTTGATGATGTTGAAATGCATGAAGGAAAGCATAAACATTTACTGCTTTAACATTTAATATTCCAGAATGTTGCAAGCCAATATTCTTCACCAGGAATATGGAGAATGGGAAAACAATGATTTACAGGGAATGAACATAATAGAAACAAATTCATGCACATAAGATTAGGTTGATGTCATATGCGGACAACAGGAAAAGCACATAAAAGATTTAGGAACAGAATGCATGAGTCAAAGTAGAACAGAATGCATGAGTCAAAGTACAACAGAACAGAATAGAAAAGGAATGAATGCATCTTAGGTGAGGTAAAGTGGCAACAACTGAAGGTAACTTGAGAGATGAGAAAATTTGAGATCGTATGGGAACACCAACTTATATAGTAGCTAAAGCAACGGTAAGCAAATTTGAGCATATCTAAGTCACAAAAGGAAGAGGACAAGTGATAGACCTTTGATGATTTGGGACAAGGTAGTCAAAGATTTAGCAGCACTAAACATTTCTGTTAGTAAATGTATTAGTATTTAGATGTCACAAACCTTCATCTGGGAGTGGAAGATTTTTCTGCAAGGTCAAATTCTCCATTTTCATCAAGAAAACACAGGAATAAATGCATATTGAGAGGTGAAAGTTAGGATCAGTACATATAGAACTTGCTTATAGAGTCATTTTCTGGAGCACTTGAATATCTTATTGAAATAATTACATATTATCGGCAATAACCAATATATGTCACCTCAATCATCATATAGGTTTTCAGCATTATCTTTGTTCAGTTTAGGAACTTAGCATAAACTATTTAACAGAATATGATCATCAAGAACTACAAAATCACTCTTTTTGGTAATGATAAAAATTGTGCCCATGTTGGAATTTATTGGATGCTTCACAGGATGGTAAAGGATCTTTCTTAAGGATGAAAACTTGGAACTATTTCAACGCTCCATTACCAGCGTTCTGACACCGAAGGGATAGCAAAAGTAGGACTTCTGTACAGAAGGTCACACCACTATTTTAATTGAAGGAAGGCCTTTTAGGTCTATAGGTTCTTGGGATATACAAAATGTTAGATGCAACTTGTCTTGTTCTTCTTCTTCTCTTTTTTTTTTTTTTTCCTAAATGGGTAAATGGGATTGGTTTTTTTATTTTTGCTCTCAAAACCAATTAAGGATGAAAACTCCTTTAGATTTTGCATGACAGAACCAGCTAGATTTAAATTGCATACAAGTCAAAGCACATCTATTAAAGAAGCAATAGTACTTTTGAGTAAAAAGTATACATTTCTTGCACCAAGTGCAGATTTAGTCAAAAAGCTATACTAAAGATAAAACCTTGTAAGGTTCGAAAGAATGCAATATGAGATGAGTTGGAAATAAGTACATCTTGTTCAAGTGCCAAGCGTCGCTCATGCAAAGCTTGTTTCCTCCTCTCTAAGCTAGCTTGTAAAATTGCATTTCCTCGGGCCTAAACAGATGAACAGCCAATCATGGTAGATAAGGATGCAAATATTCCACAACTGAGGATAAAGAAGGTTCAAAGAAAGCAATAGACCTCCTTTGCAATCCTATGTTTCAAGTCATTTTTTGTGATCTCAAGCCTCTGAATAGCAAGCCTGCAAATGAAACAATTCAGTGTTGTTAATCTCCATTATGTTACTGGTATAGGTCATATCAATATAAAAATAAGTGCTTCAAAATAAACAAGTTAAAGCAAGAAAAACTTTCAAGAAATAACAAATGAACTAAACTTGTTAACAATCACTTGAGCATTTTAACCTATTCCTAGCAGAAATATAAATGACAGATAAGATCTGGAAATTTATGTTCTCTTTGAGCAACAGAAACAATTTTTAAAAAACTCATTAACAGCTGAGACATTTTGACTATGCTTGTCAATTGTATAAAACTTCTTGGATCCACAAAATTTACGATTGTATTTTACTTGGATCTACCCATAAGACTTTCGGTTCAACAAATTTTCAAGGAGAAAAGAAGAAAATAAACAAGATCAAAAAAACAAAATGTATTGCATTGTGCCCAATAGAGTTTATATACCAAATAAATGGATGCTGATAAACCACTTATAAAGACATTCTTATAGAATGTTAAGTGATTAATACTGTTAATTTTGCTTGCTTGACTGCATGAGCCAAAGAATTATACACACTGCAAACACATTAACGCTGAGAGTGCCAATAACCAGTATCTTACTCTTCTTCTCCAGAAGAATCAACTGATTCCACTGATGGTGTCTTTCTGGCCTGTATAGAGATCAACAAAGATTAAAAGATGCCTTTATATTGCACTACCAAAATGAGAACAGGAAGTAGAAACTGAACCCAATACAGCTCACACTTTCTTCCCAGCCATGCCAAAGAAAGCGTAGGCTAGGAAGCACAGAAACCTCTAGACAAGTGACATTTCCATGTTGGACACATTTCGGACACTGAAACTTCTCGAAAACTCTCGAAGAAGTTTTGGAAACTCAAAAAAGTTTCCTATTATTTTTTCATGTCGAAACTCTTAAATAAGTACTTCAAAACTTTTTAGGGTTATTTATGAATGAAAACAAATTTACTATAAATGATTTTGTTTGTCTCAAAGATTATCATGGATAATTATCTATACATTTAAATTTCTATTTTATTTTTTAAGTTTTAATAGTGAATTATTAGAAATTAATGTTGAAGTATAATTAATATTGAAATACTTTTCATTGTATATACAAAATATATTTTTTAATAGTGTTTCCTTAGTATTTCATGTTCTATATTTTTGGAGATAGGCATTTTTTTAATAGTGTTTCCTCTGAGCAACTGAAATCCTTCTCTATAAGATGGTGAGAAAAGGAGGAGAAAATATTACCCATCAGCTTACTTTCCATGGTAAACTACATATTAATCTCTATCATTTTGCTCTGAAATAAACTGAAGGGCATTATTCTATTTTCAAAATTCACAATTTCTCTACCCCTCTACTTTTCTTAGCAAAAAGAGAGGAAGTTACATTCTCCTAATATTCCTTCCGCCCATTTTCAATTCACTCTTTTTTCTCTCCCTTCCCTCCTCCCCCCTTTTTAATTATAGAGTGCTAGTTGTATTACCTTTTTTTATTGTTATTTTATTGATGATAGAATGTATATATAAAACATAATGGGAATACTTTTTTAATGAGGATCAGATGCTCTCTGAGGTGGAACAAAAGAAATGAGGAATAAAATGAACAAAAGCTGTCAAATTGGACATCAGCAAAGAACACTTTCCAAAGCCAAAGGCAAAAACCCCTAAAGAAGTAATTTGGTCCCCCAGTGTTGAACGTCAATTCGTTTAATCTTTTTACCAAATTTACTTCTGATCCCTTTCTGAGTTTTAATGTTTAATCAACTAAGTTAAAAAGTTGCCCAAAATCTTCCATTCATGAGTTTCTTAAAGAACTTTGTCAGTGGAAACTTCACAAAAAAAGTTATCATATTGAAACATTCTATCATCCACTGCAGTGATTTACTTTTCCAAGTAGTTGATTTATGAAGAATGTATCAATAGATAATCACTTACACTACTTCTTCCCCAGAATGTTGACCGCTTTCCATTGAGATTCGAGGCTGTAACTTTACCAGCTGACTTCTCAGCAGGTGATTCAAGCCCAGATATGGGTAAAGATGGCACAGGATCAATTGAAGAAAGAATTTCCCCCATTGATCGATAAGATTCACCAGCAGGTGACACATTTGAAACATCCATCTCATTGATCGAATTATCATTTCCTTTCTTCAGTTTACTTCGTTGTTCCGCAAGTTGAACATTTGGATCTCTAGTTTGGACAGAATCAACAGGTAAGTTTGAACTCTCAGTTGCCGCATGATTGTTTCTTGGTGATCCAACATCTGAATCATCACCGCCAAAAGCCTGAATGTGCAAAAACGAAGTATATACACACATTAGTCAGAGTTTATAGGTCACTAAGTGTCTGAGGGATAATTTGGCAGGGTCACAGCGATTTCAACTAGAATGACTAAGAAATTTGGTGAGGTATAAACAAAAGCATGCTGAATGAATAGCGTCCCAAAAAACATTGGAAATGTAGGAATTTTCACCTGAATCAAATACTTAAATTGTAGATGCTTCCCAAAATATCTCATTTCTTTTCAACAAAATACAACATAACATTGCAAAAATTACACATCATCAAAAACCTCATTACACATCTTCAAAAACCTCATTATAAGCAATGCTTGCCAGAATATCTGATAAATGGTGCATTAAAATAATAGAACTGAGAAATCCATCCCAAATTCCAAGTAGCATTAGTCTTCTATCAGTGCACATGGAAAAAAAAAAAAAAAAAAAGTTAAATTAATTGTTGATTTAACATCCAGCAGAAAGTGAAGAAATATATGAAGTTGCTTCAGTAAACAAGAGAGAACCTTAACCTTGTAGTCATAAAGATCACTGCCAGCATAACCACTGCTCTCACTTAATTTTCCACTCAGTACACATTCAGCATCATCATCTGTTTCTTGATCAACTTCATTTTCTGCATCATGATAACTATTATCTTTAATATCTATATTTTCATCATCAGTTGAATCTTCACTCCCACTGTTTTCAATCCGAGAATCAGCAGAAATAGAGCATCTGTGAAGATTTTCATCCTGAAGCAGCAGATGATAGCTAAGCATCATTACTAATAAAATACATTTTATAAACTTCTGCGATGACAAACTTAACAAGATGTTTAGCCAATTCCAAACAGAAAGTTGTGCCAACCTACTGAGAAACTTCCATGCATATGCTAGTTTTCCACTCCAGAAACAATATATGCACTCTTATGAGTTGGCAGAATTATTCAACCCAAACCAGCGAAACTACATGTAACAGTCTAATAACCTGGCATTTGTTTCTAACAAGATCAACTATAAGACAACTATGTCTAAACCTCATCAGACCTTTCAGCTTAGTGAAGCATCAGTGGACTTAACAGAAGGACTCGAGCAGCTCCTCATAAAATTTGACTCAATAAAAGAATATGGCAAGACTCAAACCTAGTCAAGCTTATAAGAAAAAAGCAGTTGCTTAACATTGGACCCATTTTGACTCATAAAATGTTTCTAACATCAATATTATAATAAGAAAAAAAAAAAAAAACAGTTCAACCATGACTCAGACTACTGATATCAGCAGTAGACTCTCATCAATTCCATGATTCAATTCAGCTTCTCCTATATTTTCAATTTTGACACAACATATAAAGCAAAATCTAGTTAAAATCATTCAATTCGATATTGAAGACCAGACACCAAAAGCATTCATAAAAACCATCTGCTGTATCAAATTTTAGGATACCTAACCTAACTCTCAGTACGAGCAGAGAGATTTCTCTCTTCCTCAACAAATCTTCAGTTAACTTTCCTCCAAACTATCAAAACCAAAACAAATGGAACACAAAAAATTGTAAGGAAAGAGAGAATTTTTTTTCTTTCCCATACAATGGCAAATTGTATTCCAAGCCCGTAGCTCCACAATATTTTTGTTCAAATGAAAAACATCGGCATTCGTTTGATAGGAACAGAAACTCATTGATTAGCATATATCAAATATGCAGAAGTAATAAAGCAAGTTTCCCATTATCAAATGAATAAATATGTAGTTTCTTACATCAAAAATATTCTCGTACTCCTCTAAAAGAGTTGCAATGATGGCTTGCGCATTATTAGCAGCATTAGCAGCAGCAAGAAGCTGAGCAGAACTATCACCATTAATGTCAAAGTCATCTTCCAACTCACATTCACCAGCTAACAATGGACGCAATAGCAAGGGTGCCATACAAGCAGCAACAGCAGATGCATTCATTCGATTCTCATGAGCATGAAAAGAGATAGTATGCATCATCTTCAGAATTCTGCAAAGTATCAGAGCAAACACAATCTACTAGATTCAAGCAAGTATAAATTGGATCTGCAAGTAACACATTCAAGAGACTCTAAGAACTTCAGTCTCAAATTAAGTTATTTAAGGAGCATTCACAGATATGAAAGACAGGAATGAAAATTTTTTGAGTCAATTGCAAGCTTCCTAGAACATTGGCACCTATGAAAAGAATAAGCTCACAAAGGTATAAGAGCTCAAAATTTTCCTCAGAGCCCAAAGATGCATTTTAAGCACATAAACAAGCATGCTCCATGCGTTCATCCTTTTCGACATAATTTTCTTGGCATATCAAAGAAAACATAAAAATGTAAAATTATACCAGAATGACCACTGCAGGAAACTGGCCTACACTACAATACAAGCAAATGGTTTTAAGATTAATTCAACTTCCAAGAACATTTCAGCATACTTTTATGTTTTACCATGGAAGCATCCCATGAATTTTATTGTTATTTAGAAATTTTTTCCTTCTAAACTTGAGTGATGTACAGTATAGCATATTCCTCATGAGTGACAAGATCTCACCCAGTTAATGTCCAGCCCTCCACCCTTCTCTGTCCCAAAATAATCTGATGGTAAAAAAGAAATTGGTTTACAATTTTTATCACTTTTTCCATTCCATTTTTTTCACAAAAAAATAAAAAATGCTATGTCATACAGTATTCTGGGAACAGGTTTTCGAAAAACTCAAACAATAACTTTACATTGGTTGAAGGTTACACTAATGCTGTTTATGTACCTGTATTCAGAAAAACTTTATAAAGCAGTAAGTCCTAACATTTACAATTATTTTCCAGTCAAGGAACAATTTTAATTTAAGAAAAAATCAATTATGAGAAGGGGATCAAGAAATCTTCTCAGGATTGCCACTTCTCCTTGGCCTTGAGGAAGCATTTGTATTGACAGAAAACACATGGACCATCTATTACAGCAAGACATCCCACTTTAAAACAAAGCGTGATGTGCTCAACAAGAAAGAATCCCTCTGGTCACATTTGAAATTGTACCACTGCTACATATTAATTCGTATATATTAGTCTTGCTAAACCTCTAATCACTACCTCAGAGTCTTTAGAAAAGTCCTGCCCTCCGATGCACAAATACTCCTGGAAGGGGGCATTTCAACTTTTTAGAACCGTTTCCCTCTAGGAAACTCAGCAAAATGGGTCTGAAACATTTCAGGTGTGTTTCTGCAATTTAAAAAAAAAAATTGAGAAATGCATTTTCACTTTGAAAACACATTTCTTTGGGCTTTTGAAAAAAAAAAAAAATACCCAGACCCACAATTGAATGCTGCTCACTTCAATTTGACGCAAAGAAATAGCAGCTACAAAATCTCCTCTGGATGAGATACAACCCATCGACGCAACAAAGAACAGATCCACACCCAGCAGTGATGACTCACCATGCTCAGTGCCAACCCACTCCCAACAACAGTGAGCGACCCATCAACTGACAACAGCAGAAGTGATCACCCTTTGACTTGAAGCAAACCAAACCCGGCAGCAGCGACAGTGAAGAACCCAACAGGTGGCAATGGCAAGTGACTGAAATCGGGTCAGTTTTGAATTTTTCCTCTCTCTTCTTCTTTGGATTTTTGGCCGGTTGTTTTGTTGGGATTAATGGGTGCATAATAAGTATTTTTGCTGGGTATTTTTGTTAGGAATTTTGGACAATGGGAAATTATGAAGCCAAAGCCAAAGAAATTTGTCTGCTATAGTTATTACTACTATAATATTTATATGTGAGCATTACCTAGACTATCTAGCGTTTTCATGAAACTAAATCATCTTGTTTGAGTTGATTTATGTAGTATATGCTGACTGGTTATCAATAAGCATTAGTAAGTTTGTAACTGAAGTGTTCATTGTTAACTCACTTGGAATTGGGAATTAGTAAGTGTATTTTTCTATAATTAATGTTGATTTAGATAATTATTTTTAATAGTCTGTTTTAGTATGATTTCATCATTATTTGCTTCAATATTTATTATAAATGTATATATGTATACCTTTTTGAAAAATGTCATCTCCCCATGTCCATTTCCACGTTTCCTGTTTCCGTGCTACCTTGGCCCCACCCATTCTTTAACTTTTTCTCAATATGTATAATATAATTGGTTTTTCCCAATCATGAGAACAAGATTTACCCCATGAAACCATATACATCACAAACAAGAAAATCCCCTCTACTTTCTGTAGTATAAGCATCCAGAAGCAATTTCCCAGCATTAGTTTTCCATTGCAGCCTAAATTATACTTAAACAATGCTAGAAGAAGAAAAAACCTTGATTAACAACAATTTAATCCTTTTGCAATGCATTGGACTCATTAGCTATTATCACAAATATCTACAATCACATTCATCAGGAAGAGATACAACGTCCAACTTCATGTAAAACACGCATAATATGAATATTATGACGACAATAAAACAGTGCAACTATGAAGCGTGCAGAAAACTTGAGATCTTATCCCAAAATTCAAATCTGAACTTATAAGCAATAAGACTTTCAGCACAAGAAAGCTAGACAAACGGGAAACCAAGTAAAAGAAAAATTCCCATCGAGTGATTACCTCTGTAATAAGCGTCGGTTTGGTTCAGGAAATGTATCTAATATTGCAGAGCGCATAGCATTCATCCGAGCTTCCTTTCGATCAATTTCTAATTTAATAAAACAGAAATAGAACAATATCAATATCTAACCATGCACATAAACATTAGTACACCAACAAGACAAGGAGATACATCTACACACTGAAATATACACGCGCGCGAAAGAGGAACTTATGAGAACAGAAGCAATAGTTATCAACAAGCCTTTATTCTTCCATTTGACAAAATTATTTATCCTATATCCCGACTGCATTTATGACTCATAGTTTTACCTAACATGCAATGCACAAGGCCCTTAGTAATTAACATGTAAATGTTTGTACTCTAATAAATTGATTAAAAATTCAAAACTTTATTTGAAAACACTTTCTCAAGTTTATGACAGATAAATGCACAAAATTAGATATTTCTATTGTGTAAAATACTTAGACTCACATTTATTAGGAATTTAATATTTCAATATGTTAACAATGCATAACATTATCACATGAACGTATTACAAAACAAAACTAACATCAATCTTCTTTTCTTTCTAACATTTCTTACAACATAAAAACTAGACACGTATCCCTCTTAATAATACAAAGGAAATAAGAAGTTTAAGTACAACATTAGAATAAGAATTTTAGAGCCAATTAAATAAAAATTAAACCAAAAGGGCTGATAGTACCGTTAGAATTTGAAATCTTTATGGAAAAACAAAATTGCAAAGCAAAAGCCCAAAAACCATTCAAATGCCCCAGACTTATGCATTTTTACCATGATCCCTGTAACTTAACAAGTGTTCTATCGAGTCACTCAACCCCTCGATATGGTCCTATCAAGCATAAAGCTGATGGAAATCAAACTCATTTTCCAAAGACACCATTATAAGTGGCTACTCACTAATTATGCTCAGATTAAAAGTTACAAATAATGTAATAAATTAAATTTGTAAATTTTTTATTTTCCTCAATTCAGCAAATAACAAATACTCATACACACTTTTTTTATACATTTTCATATTGTTATGAACTACCATCAGATATATCATACTCCACTTTTAAGGGTTAAAGTGGAATACAAAAGTTGAATGTGTGATATATATATATATATATATATATAATTATGGTAAGTTTAAACTTCATTATGTTAATGAGATTAAAGTTAGTCTTAGCATTTGTGAGTCACCCAATGCTGATAAGAATGTTGTGCAGAAATTTCAATGTGTAATGAGCTTATCATGATTAAAGAGACAAAACTTTCATGCATGACAGGCAAAGGCACTAATATCAAGATTAACTTACTATAAGCCTCCAGCAATGCAGTGCAGCAGGATGCCGGAACTGGAGAGGAAGGCAGCTCCCTTAAGACATGCTACACATCAGAAAGAATGGATCAATACAATACCAAGTGTATCAAAAAGCTATAAATTGCATCGTGTAGCATTGAGAAATACCTTAACACAATCACCAACAACATGAGCATCTTCATCTGGTAAAAATTCAGTCTTCCCTGGTTATGATCAAGCAGAAATTAGTAATTGAAGCCTGAGTTGAAAATTTTTGCAAGGCAAGTGCACAAATGGGATAGGAAAAATACTTAATGGCAGGGAGAATATCCATTTAAGCAAAAAAGTTCAGTCGATTATTAGTATTCAAAAAAAATTGTTGAGTATAAATACTACCTTGTTCATACTCTTGAACTCTCCGTTCAACCTCCTCAACATCAGCAGACTGTCGTAAAATTCCTTCGACTTTACTTCCTGCAGAAAAGATACAAAAGAGCGGGAGAGAAAATGAGGGGATAGAATATAAAGTAAGGGAGGAGATCTTACATCTCTCCTTTGTTTGGGATGAGTGGAAGTGCAAAAGAAGAGAAAGCGAGGAGAGAAAGAATAAAACTAAATAGTAAATATTTATATTACAATTGTATCTTCTAATTGGAAATTTGAGACTCAAAACATGTTTAAGGGTAAACGAATAATTGCAAATCAATAAAATTCAATATTCTCCACGTTTATCCCCCTTTTGGGGGTGACTTTCATGTGGTATTCCTATTTTTCATTCCCCTTCCCTCTACCTAGGTTTCTAAAACAAGGGAACATCAATCACTTCCCCCAACTTGCTGTCCCTTACCTTTACCTCAACTTTCATCCAGTCTTAAACACAGGGTAAAACTGTAAAAGTTATCACTCATTAGTGCATCAGCATGTGTAATGATGCAAAAGGTCTTGACAAAAATCATTAATTTTTCTGCATGAACCAACAAGTGTCATATCAGATTATTAGCATATGCCCAATTACTGGACATTTAAGAAGTCCACACACCAAAATATTAGTATTCAACTGTCACATATTTTCATAATGCAACAAAATAGATCAAGTATTGAAATAATAACATATTTTGTTTCTTTTCCACTTTTATCTGGGATAAAACCACTATAATCTTAAAGTACAATATGGTAGAAAATCTCCAGCTTCCACAATCTAAACTGGTCATAAAACACCAACCGTAAAAAATTTGGAATCATGACTCACCAAATTTCTCAAGAAATTGAAGAGCTTTCTCAAGGAATGATGGGCCTCCATCAATATTTTCAAGGGCAAGCAAAATTGGTCTCCCAACTACCAATGATTTGACAGGACGTTTATCCCTCCCTGATCAAAAAATGTGTAATTTACAGTCAGCAACTCTAAAGAAAACTAGCAGAGAAACCAGCATATAACACAATGAAGATTTGTACAAACAGAAAAAGGTTAAAGACTTATGCTGGAGAAGTACAAACATTGATGAAAAGACCCTGCAATAGCATCATTTGTATCACTCCGAAAAATTCCATTATGACCCATAACAAGGGCAGCACTTGGTGCTTGAGCAAGTGCATGTTCCAGGGCTGTCTTCCACTCATACAAATCCTCAGATGTCTCTGCCTGAACTCAGAAAAGAAAAACCAAAAAGGACCTTACATACTGAAATTTGCACATGAAATTTGAAGAGAACCAAAGATGTAATGTGCCCCAAAATTTCACCAGGAAAAAAAAACAAGAAAAATACAAAAAAAAATTGAAAACATAAAATATAGTAATCAAAAAGAAATAAATATCAGGATGAGTATAAATTGAAGCACCTTCAGAGTGAATGCTCGCCCATCACATCCATCAGGAAATAAGACAGTTAATAACTTCTTATCCTCTCTGACAACCACACTGCAAATAAAGCAATAACTATAAGCCATACTCTTGAGAAATAATCTTCAAACAACATATAGCAAGCATATGTACCTCCCAGAATTATTCAAATCAATGCCGCCCAAAGTTAGATTTACTTCACCACCCCTTTGTGGCAGGGCACTCTGCATGACAATCAAACACAAACTCTGTCTATTCACAAGCATTCAGAATACCATGCATGATGAATTAGAAAAGATTGTTAGATTAGCAAGATATCGAGACGCATAAATGAAGAACTCATTTTTCACTAATCACTTTGAAACAGGAAAATCCAAAAAATTGAGTAAGAAATATGACAATGAAGCTTGTGATCAAGGATCCTCTAACATCCCTTGCTTTTTATTAATTAGACAAATATAGATAAGCTTCTAAAGGAAAACCATACTGTTGGAAGGAGCAGATATTCCCTCATAGAATATCTTGCCAATTTTCTCTCATAGAGTATTTTTGTAATCTATAGAAATCTGTTAGATATTTCTTTGATTTATTCCTTAATTACAGGGATTCAAACCATTAAGATGGCAAACCCCTTCCCTGTAAATTGTATATTCTGCAATTATTCAATGCATTTAAGTAGAGCATTCTCACCATGGTATCAGAGTTCTACATCCTAGGCCTCTTATCAATTGTAGTTTTCTAAAAATTTTTATTTCGGCCCTCATTGCTGAATCATTCTTCCTTTGTGCTTGACCTTCATTGTCAAGTGCATATTCTTCCATTTCCAGTTCTTCAAACCTGTGACTTATCTGAAGCATATCATGTCAGACCTCTCCAACAATACTTCCTCCAAGTCAATTGTACCAGCCTTTGATCTTACTTCCAATGGATTGAGTGGGCAGCTGCTAAGTATGAATTCTTCTTACCACTTGGATGGGAAAAATTACCTCCTATTTGAAGGGAAAAGGCAAGCATGGCTGTTAAAATCACATTTTGACTCGTATAATTTTACAAGTCAAAATCTCTCAAATGAGTTAACGCACGTATAAAATCGGTTCTTAGATAAAATCGGTTCTCAAATCAGTAAAATTGTTTTTACGATTTTCGGACCCTTTGCTGAAACTGAGTAACTATCTTCGATTATGAGCCAATATTTAACACATTTCATATAGTATTTATTTGTATATTTCGTATTATTAACTTAAATGTGCGATGAACTTAAAATAATTTTTTTGTGCATTCTAATAACGTTTTAATATGGGATATGAACTTGAATCTTTTTTATGAATAGGTTCTTTTATGATCTTTTTAATATATTTTTATGTGTATTAAATTTATAAAATATCTTACTTATATTTTTACATATGTAGGATTTAATTTGCATACAAATGTATTTATATTTTTATATGTGTATAACTAGATTTTAAAGGATATTTTATTATGTCGTAAAATCTTTTTACTATATGAGTTTATGAGTCCTCTACCAATTCTAGGTTGAAAACACAAGTTTAACAACCTTGAAGGCAAGCTAAGTCATTTGAGTAACACAGGTCCTAACCAAAAAGATGCAAAATTCATGGCTTGGGACATAGAAAATTCCATGCTCATGTCATGGTTGTAGAACTCAACGCTGCCCAAAGTCAGCAAAAGTTGTATGCTTTTTTACCAACTTCTAAAGACATCTAAGAAACAGTTAGGCAAACTTATTTGAAGAAACAAGATGCAGCAATGCTCTTTGAATTGAGGACCAAAATTTCGACCTCTAAACAAAGGTCTTTCTCTACTACAGAATATTACAATCATTTGAATGGGTATGGTTGGAAATCAACCACCACTAAGGTCTGAAAAATGAAATGTATTGATGACACACAAACTCTCCTGAATTTTGTTCTAAGGAATATAATTTTTGAATTCTTAGCAGGTATGAATACTGAGTTTGATCTTGCGAGAGTTCAGATTGTAGGCAAAAAGTGGCTGCCTCCTCTTAACTAGGTGTTCTCCCTTGTTCGCACTGAGGAAAGCAGATTGATGATGCTTAAGCCACGACTGACTGAAGGATCACCCTTGCTTTCTGCAAAAACTATCGATGATAGAAACAAACAAACAAGGATTGGTTAAGGGCAATCTAGAAATCAAAAACAGCTGACTAGTAAAGGGTCAAGTAAAGATGATCTTTGGTGCACATACTACAAAAAGCCACAACACACAAGGGAAACATGCTTTAAACCGCATGGAAAAGAGCAACTCTTGAGTCGAATGGGAGACTTTAAAGGACAAAGGGGTCAGGCTCACTTCATCAACCAAAATGGAGGTTCTCAAGAGGCTTCAACCAACAATTGTAATGATATCAACACATCAATAAGAAAGAAATTGAAAAGCTGCGAGGTTCTCTTGAAACTCTTTCTAAGTCTACTAGTTCTTGCTCATTAGTCCAGAACGGTAAGTGCCTTGTTTTTTACTTCATTAATGCCTTAGATTCATGGATTGTTGATTCAAATTGACCATATAACCCATGGCCCTACAAAGTTTGACACCTACAAACCAAGCCTTGGAAACCAAAAAATAACAGTAACTGATGGCTCTCCAATCATGTTGCTGGTCAAGGAAACATTAAGCTCACGTCCTCTCTTCCGCTACAAAATTTCTTACATGTTCCCAAATTATTTACCAACATGATTTCTATTCACCAAATCACAAAAAAAAAAAAAAAAAAATCTGAACTGCTAAATAATATTCTATGATACTCACAGTGTGTTTTAGAACTGAACTATGGGGCGAACAATTGGAATTGCTAAGGAAAACAATGGGCATTATTATCTAGAAGACATGAAGGGGGATCATGGAGAAAGGAAATCAATTACTGCTATCTCATTCACAAGGTGTCCTTACCAATAATCTTGTCACTTTGAATAAATCTGAAATTTGGCTTCAGCATTATTGTCATGGTCATCCTCCTTTTATTTTACTCAAACTTAGGTTTCCATCACTATTTGAAAATATTCCCATCAAAAACTTTCATTGTGATGTTTGAGAATTTAACAAACACCATAGAATGTCCTTTAAGCTAAACAAAATCCGTTGAGCCCTTTTTGATTCATTCAGATGTTTGCGGACCATAAAAAATCCATAATTCAACTGGGGCAGAATGGTTTGTGACATTTATTGATGACCACACATGAATCACTTGTTTTTTATGAAAGAAAAATCAGAAGTAACAAATATTTTTGTAAGTGGAAAAAACCAACATTTGCTTAATGTAACCCACTCTCTCTTGTTTCAATCTCATGTTCCTACAAGTTTTTGGGGAGAAGCTGTTGTGACAGCTACTCATCTCATCAATCGAATGCCTTCCCATACCTTAGGAAATAAGATCTGACACAAAAATTATCTGAATTTATCCCAAAATTCCTATCATAAATAATCTTCCATCTAAGGTTTTTAGGCGTGTAGCATTTGCCCACATTCAGAAACAGTTTAAAAGCAAACTTGATCCTAGAGCATTGAAGTGCCTCTTCATAGGTTATTCAAACAGCAAAAAAGGTTATAGATGTTATCATCCCTCAACTAGAAAATTTTTTTTATCTCAACGAATGTAACCTTTAATGAAGCCAAGCCCTTCTTTTCATCCTCTAATCCTCATCTCCAAGGGGAGAAAAAGATGCAAAAACCTGAAGGCATCGGGCAGCTTCTACACCCTCTTCCTGACTCATTACTTTCATTTGAAGCTGTTCAATACATTCAACCGTTATCAAACCAGCCTGAGAATCACGAATCTAATAATAACACCTCTCATCAACAGGATCAACAACATGTAGCCTTTCCACCATTTCCAAACTATCTCCAACACATGTATATTGTAGAAGAGCAAAGCCCATTCTGGACCTGCAGGAACTCTACGGAGCCAAACCAACAGGAGGCACAGAAATTCTTCACCCTTCCTCCACTGATAATTCTGATTCTAATGACCCTACTTTACTCATTGCTTTGAGAAAAGGGAACAAAAAATGTACCCAACATGTCATATCTCAGTTAGCATCTTCTCATAGATTAGATAGATTATCCTTGCAGCTCGAAAGTTTCCTTGATTCCTTAGATTTCTAAAGGCTGTACATAATGCATTAAAGGACAGAAATTGAGTGCAAGCCATGAAGGAAGAAATGAATGCTCTAGAAAAGAATGAGACATAGGAAATGGTTGCTCAGCCTAAAGAACAAAAAACAGTGGGATGTAGATGGGTTTACACTCTCAAGTATGAAGCAGATGGGACATTGGAGTGGTATAAGGACAGGTTAGTGGCAAAGGGTTATACACAAACTTATGGAGTGGATTATCAAGAGACCTTTGCTCCTATGGCGAAGATGAATACAGTAAGGATTTTGTTGCCACCCGCAGCTCACTTTGATTGGGATTTACAATGTGAAAAATAAATTTCTTCACAAAGACTTGAAAGAGGAGGTGTTTATAGAACCTCCACTTGGGTTTCACAAGCAATTTGGCTTGAATAAGATCTGTCGCCTAGAAAAGGCCTTTTATGTCTTGAAGCAATCTCCTAGAGCCTGGTTTGAGAGGTTTACAAAGGCGATGTTAAGGTTAGGATATATGCAAGGTCAAGGAGATAACACTTTATTCACTAAAAATTCGAAAGAAGGTAGACTCACTGCTCTCTTAGTTTATGTAGATGATATTCTTGAGACTAAAGATGGTGTGGTTGAAAGGGAATCTTTAAAAAAGCATTTGGCTTAAGAATTTGAGATAAAAGATCCTAGGAAGCTTAAGTACTTTCTTGGAATTGAGGTTGCCTATTCCAAACAAGGGATCTTTGTAACCCAAAGAAAATATGTGCTGGATTTGCTTAAGGGAACAGGGAAATTTGAGAGTAAAGTGTTGAGTATCCCAATTGACCCAAATCATAAGCAAGTCGAAAAGGAAGGAAGGGCAGTTGACAAAGAGAGGTACCAAAGATTTGTGGGAAGGCTGATTTACCTATCCCATACAAGACCAAATGTTGCTTATACCGTTGAAGTGGTTAGACAGTTTATGCATGACCCAAAGGAAGAGCACCTAAAAGCGGTTAATAAGATTCTTCAATATCTTAAACCACACCTAGAAGGGGCATTCTGTTTAAGAAGTGAGGTCAGTTGACAATGGAAGCCTATACAGATGCAGACCATACAGAGTCATTGGTTGATCGAAGGTCTAATCTAGGTGGCAACTTAGTGACAAGGAGGAGTAAGAAAAAGGCTATAGTTGCTAGATCCAGTGAAGAAGTAGAATTTAGGCAATGGCGCATGAAAGCTGTGAACTCTTAAGGGTAAAATAATTTCGAATGACCCCAAAATTAAATGGGAAGGGAGTATGAAACTATATTGTGACAATAAGTCAGCCATTAACATCGCTCATAATCCAATTCAACATGACCGGACCAAACATATTGAGATCAATAGACACTTCATCAAAGAAAAGCTGGACAATGGTCTAGTTACAACTCCCTATGTGTCCTCAAGCAATCAGTTAGTTGATGTACTAACTAAAGGCTTTCCTATAGCATGGTTTCAAGAAATTACTTGCAAGCTAGGAATGGAAATCATCCATTCCCCAGCTTGAGGGAGAATGTTGGAAGGACTAGATATACTCTCATAGAATACCGCAGCAACATTCTTGAATATCTTGCCAATATTCTAGAATAGAATATTTTGTACTCTATAGTAATTTCTTTGATTTATTCCTTAATTATAAGGAATTGAACCATTAAGATGGTAAATCCCTTCCCTATAAATTGTATATTCTGTAATTATTCAATGCATTGAAGTAAAGCATTCTCAGCACATACAACAACAGTGCATGTGTGTTACGGTATGCCATATAAAATGCATTAATAAGGTTCCATTTGTATAAAACATATTTCAAATTATGTGATATAAAACGCATTAATTAGATTCCATTTGTATAAAACATATTTCAAACCCAAATCACTTTCCATTGTTTTATTGCAAAACTGGAAAACAACTGAATCTTTCTTTTTCGAGCGTTTGGACTCTGAAAAGGAAAAAAGAAAAATGTTTCGTTCATGAATAAATGACTAAATAAATTTTGCTCAGTTGCTGTTTCAAAGTTCAATATAAACCATCATAGCCAAATCCCTTAATGGCCAAGACAGATAACATGTATCATTTTGAGAGTTAGCTAACTGTCACTAATTATGAAATAAAGGCATCCCTAGACAATGAAAAAATAAAAATAAAAATCGAGTAAGAAATAACACAGAAGAATAAAAGTAATAAATACGAACAGGATCATTTTTAAAGAACACCAGGGAAGTGCGTGTCAAGATAAACCACCGTTTTTTCCATGATTTCCAGCCTAACCCTGCAGCAATTGAACATTAACTTGCTTGAGTGGCAAACCAATATTTCAAAAGCTTCAGTGGCAATGTCACAGAGTTGAATAAATGTCATTAGATAACACAATGTTTATAGTATTTCAATGCTTAGAAAAACACTTAGTTTAGTACCTCAATCATTACAAAGAAGTTTAGTACCTCAATCATTACAAAGAATATAACCTGAAAGTACCTATCATCTTCAACATATTACTGAACCTCTCATGTTTTCATAACCAATCTTCAGACCTCTAGCTCTAATAAGCTCAATTATTCAGGAAGCATCAAGGATTAAATGGATAAGGGCTAGATACAATAGCTGATTCACTAAACCCTCAAGTATTAAATGGATAGGGAGTGAACTAGAAGGTATGCTTGGGATTCGAAGAATCATTTTTTTAAAATATAGAAGGTAAATAACAATCAAAAAAGTTATCAGATTTTTCAACACTATTCATCTATTATAAGCAAAACAGAGAAGTAAAATAAAATTTGCCATCAGCTTATTAGAAGGGGAAGCATCCTCATGCCCTGGTAAAATTTTGTTCCATTATCAAAGTTTCCTTGAACTCACCTGGATAAATCCACTATAGTTAAAAAATCCCACAGAATTTTTCTACTAGAAACATGACGCTATATAACAACAAAATCTCATACCAAAAGCAGTAATCAGCAAATTTAAGAGTAGTAACCAAAAAACTCTTGACATTATCCCACAAATGACAATTTCATAACTTCAAATAGAACCAAGAAACTCTTAAAAGATAACAAGTTCAACATAATTAAGCATGACAACCATACAAATCTCTTGTGCATCATTTTGTAAATGAATAATCTCAGAACATCTAATAGAATCAAAAAACTAGTACAGAAGTTCATACTTGCACATGATTCTATAAATATATGTGTCATTCTACAAAATCATTTTTATCCAGACAATGCGCAAGAATGAATCTGCAAAATGATATCAAACCTAGGGCATGAAATACTTATTAAACCAAAAATAATCTAAAATGATGTATGAGAACTTGGATCGATGGAGATTGGAATAAAATGAAAAAGCAGTGGAAAAAGGTTACCAACCTTTTGAAGATATAAAAAGTGGCCCACTCTTGAAAACCTGTCAAGTTGTCTCAAGTTAGATGATATAAGTAGCAATCATCTTCCAAATGTTGCAAAAAAGGTATAGCTTAAAAAAAACATTTGGAATTATATTGTTGCGGCAGATTCTCTTGGAAGTTTAATTAAATAAACATCACAAGGATGATAAAAGTTATCAATAAAATTCAAACTGTAAACAACATCTCCCAAGATTTAATAAGTGATATTCAATAAATTATTACCAGTCATCTTATTACCACAACTGGTTGTCACTCTTGAGACTTTTCAACAAGCGTTAACATACTTTATGCATCTATCTCTTACTTAGCTTTCATTGGGGGATACAGAAGCATAAACCTTAACAGAAAATAAGGAATGATTGAAATTATAAACCTCTTTGTCCATCAAAATTATGCACTTCAACTATTATTATAATCTAAATTTTAAGTTACACGAAGCACTTTATCTAGAGCAATTTTATTAAAACCAGACCTGTGAATTGCATCATTCTGTGCCTAGCATATAATGAATAAAAGGAAGAATAACAAGGCTCAAAACAGCCTCTCTTTTACACAATTAAAAAGAAACCCTTGAATTCAGGACTCCAGCTTTCAGAGCATGATCAATCATGTCTTAAGATCAATGTCACACAGAATCCAAACTTTCAGAACATAAATCAGTCCTTTTCACTTTGTCCATTGCAATTTTAAATATTGACAGGTAAGAATTTCTTTTTGTGAAGGCAGGGAACTATTTTATCATTTTTTTTTCTAAAGGGATGTTTAAGTAGCTGATGGTTGCAGTTAATAGTTGATTGGCACTTATCAACTCATATAAAGGTGTTTGATAAAAATTAAAAATAGCAGCTAATAGATGATTTAGGTGTCAATCAGAGTTGTTTTTCAACCTCAATTGTTGATAGTTAACATAAGACAAAAATACCCTTTTAAAAACTTTTCTTTTTAAACTTCTTTTTATTCGTTGTAATTCCTAATGCACATTACATTTAAGAAGCACGCATCTGCTGCATTAGAGAATTCACAAACCTTCCCAGATATTCTTTTTTACCTTTGTTTTTAAATTATTTTGCCGATTAGCTATTCATGTAGAAACTCTATAATAGCATTATAAGTTTAAAAATTATATTTTATTTTATACATATTTTATTTTATACATGAAAATATATTATTTTATTATCTTTTAGTTTAATTTATTTCATTGAAAATATAAAATATAAAAGAACCATAAATCCTTATTAGTCATTTTACATATTAAGAGCAATAGTTAGACATGATTTATCAAACGCTTAATTTTTATCAGCTACCAACTATCAATTAATAGATATTAACTATCAGCTATCCCAAACAAACCCTAAATGTCAAAAAGAAACTACATTTAGATCTGAACAAAAATTTTTTTTCAAAACAAGTGAAACCTGTATAATCCATTATTCAAGTAAAACGCATAAAAATTCCAGATAATTTTTAAGATTGTTTTAAAAAGTTGAGAAAATAGGTGTTGCTATTTTTTGCCAGTCAAAAATATTTCATACACAATTATGTTAAACACATGGGAGCACATTCTCTTAAATTCTGTCACATGAGAACCCATAATCGCCAGGTATTTACCAAATAGAAAGTTTATTTATCCTGAACAAATCAACATGAAGAAATGCATCAAATCTTCTTCCTTAATCACGGGACTGAAACTCAAATTTCAGTTCAATCATGAAATGCCATAAAAAGATAATTGCATTACATTCAACCAGGTATCAGATTTTTCGCTGTTGTTTTACTTTGTTAAGAACAATGTGAACTTATGATCATCTGCAAAGTATACATAATAAGCACAGCACCTATCACTAGACTCTTTCCTGACGCAGATAAAATAGTGAATATGATATTTGTAGAAAATCCTGCACTTCATCTAATAATTCCACAGTAAAAGGAAGCCTTCACATGCACAGAAAATTTCATCTCAATCAGCTTATCCTACACGTCATCTAATAAACAACTAATTCTGTCTTTCCCCATTCTGTCCATATGATTCGGCAACAACAAACAGAAATCCAAATAAAAGCACAAACATATCCAATCAAGGAAACGCATAAAAAGGGCAATAAAAAATCAAAATTTTCAAACATTCAAATCTTATGTTATCCTCTTAAAAACTCGAAAACCGTTTCAGTTTACACAACAAAAGATCCCAAAAAAAAAAATTCCACAACTTCCTCATCAACCAAAAATATTTTATTTAAAATAAAAAAAAAGGAAAAGGAAAACGTTACCGTATTGGAAGCACCGGCTCTTGGCCGCTCGAAAGCCTCTAAAGAAGTCGACATTGAAACCTAGGTCAACCAAACTACTAAAGCTACAGTACTTGACAATGCTTAACATTTCAACTAATTGAATCGCCCCAGTCCTCCATTGAATCAGCATGCTACCGCCTAGTTCCACATCGATGGTCGGCAATTGAGTAGATCGGGGAGTTAAGTCGGCAGTTACAAATCGATTCAAGATCTGGAAGTAGATAGCGAAATGTGGCTACAGTTTAGGGTTTTTTCATTTAAGTAGCGGTAAATAATAAAGACGAAGAAGAATAAAGAGGAGAGCTCCCACAGCATCAACCATAAATTGTTGAATTAAATGAAATGAAATTTAAAACTGAAATTTCAGTTTAATTTACTCTCATTTTGTTGCAGTTTCTGGTTAATGGATTTTTTTTTTTTTAATTTTAATTATGTTGCGCTGTATAGTAGTGCGTGGGAAGGATTCAGATATTGGATTTGGTAGAGTAGAACAGTAGTGGTGGCGTAGTAATAATATGAGGAAGGAGATAAACAGGTTAGTTTTACTGTCCACCTACTTCATCTGCCTACACACACAGAAAACAGGCCCGTGGTTAAGGAGGCATGGAGAGGAAACATAGTTTCCACAGTCAGTTTTAGTCAAGTTCTAGTATGGTCCAACTAAAATTTGCCACGACTTCAATCAGTAAAAACTAGCCTTTTTTTATCGAGGAAATTTAAGATTTTTTTTTTAAAAAAAAAATTCCATAAATTGATTAAGATAAAGCTGGTGGTGGTAAGACGTCAAGTTAGAGCAGTGTTTATGTTTGAATTCCCATCAGTGGTAAAAATTATCTGAGATAAATCACAGAATATTTGATGTTTGTTTAAAAAATAGTTAAAATTGATTTCATATTTATTGAATTAAACTTAAATTTAAAATATATAAATAAATTAATAAATTGAGTTTAAATATTAAAATATTCTATTTGAGAAATTTATGAGTATAATCAAAATTTTAATCATTTTATCATTTTATTTTTAAATTTTAATATATTTACATAAATAATCAAGTTGAGGTAAATCAATTTCAATCACTAGTTTAATTGAATTTATTTAAATTTAAATTTATTAAAAATTTTACATAAACAACTATTTCATATTTGACTATTTTCAATATTTCATCAAATGAGCTCAATATTTAAAAATTTTGTATAATTCAAATTGAGTTTCAAATTTTGATTTTAAATTATAAGTTGAATTTGAGCTAAACAACATTTATATTTTGATCAAATCAAGTTGATTTTATAATCAATCATCACTATTGATAAAATAATATTCTTCAATATCTAAATGGATAAATATATTACATGTATGTGAAACTAGAATGTAACAAAAGCTTGACAATTCAAATACTATCAAAAAAATTTTGTGGATTTTTATCATCCACAATATGCTCCATTTCAATCGAGCCAGAATCAATCAAGACAGATTTATTAAAGAGTGAGTAGGAAAGAAATAGAAATTAACAGAGAAAATTATTTGAGTGATTTCAAACATGTTTTCTCCTATTTACTCAAATTCTAACAAACAAATGGCCAAATGATTAAATTTTTAACAATAAGGATAAGATTCTTTATTTTGTGAGAAGATGAACTTTCAAGTGCTTGAGACTAAGATTTTAAAGAATTATTGGCCAAGGGTTTAACAGGAAAAAGGAGAACTAGCAAAGCAGTTATAAGATCAACAGTAGTCATTTTTCAAGTGAGAGTATAACACTCATTTATATTTATTAAGTATGGCATTCATATCCAAGTATTTCTATGCATAAAGGTTAATTAACATATAATTCATACACAATCAAAAAGAACATGTCAATTTCCTTATTCAATGTATGTATACGTTAAGTACAACTCATTTACTATTGGTGACTACAAACTGATTTCTATCTAAATATATGTACATAGCACAAGGAAAAAGAGAGTTGGATATTCAATCGACAACTTGTGCTTCATGTGTGTATATACAAACTTTATGCTCCCAAATGCCTAAACCTTATGTTTCACTGGCCAAAAAAAATAATTATAATTTGGTGAGTCACAACTCAATGAATAAAAATAATAATCAGATTTTAATAGCACAACTAATAATCTAATATTATTAGGATTATATTACAAGTACAAGAATTGACTATCCAAATGCAAATACAATAGATTAATTAGTTTTCTTATGACTTTGCAAGACAAACACTGCTCCTGATAATACATGTGATTTTGTGACATTTAATTTTTTTGGCCAGCATATAATATGTGATTGATTTAATTGATAATATGTCCCATAATAAGACATATTGGTCCCTTTGCCAAGTAATTTGTAAGTATTTGACAAGTCAATCACAATATCATTTTAGTTTCATATAAAGGTGATCTGTATTCACATGTAAAATTTCACAATTCAATCATATATACACATAGAACACAATCATATCTTATAATCATCACATATACATATTAGAATTCAATTATGACTTTTACTCACCTTTGATGCAACAAATCTTTATTGTATATTTAAACCTCTCTCTTAAACTTCCTCAATGTGTTGAGATCCTAACATTTTATATATATATAATTATAAATATGTCAAAATGAGTTTGCATGCTTGATATGCAACTATAGTTATGTTTCATATAAGTGAATCTAGTATTTATATTTATTATTCTTATATAACAACCTGACCTTGCTACTCACTGCAATGAGTCTTGCTATATTTATCCAAATGACTTTATTCTTTTTGTCTACATAAACTAGACACATGATAATATAGCATAGTCAAAATTTAAGTTAATATAAGGCTTGTAGAAAAATGGTGAATTTTTGAATTCTGCCATGTTTTAATGTGACCACAGTCTGATTAGATCTTATAGTCTTAGTCATATCTTAAATTGTACAAATGCAATTGTAAAACTAATTCACCAATAGTTATAAAAACATATAAAAAAAATATTTTTGATGTTTTATACATTGTCTAATTCGGTCTATAAAATTATCAAAATAAATGATCAATCTCAACGTGAGCAGGTTTCATCAGGTTCAAAATTAATCATAATCAATGAGCAATATCTCATCATCCATGATATATTTTGCAAAAACTATTTTACCGACATCTAAATTAGACATAACTCTACAACTTTTATGTTTTTCATACCATCAAATTCTCAGTATATGGCCATCAAATTCTAGGTAAACAGAATTAATAGATTAAATATATTTCCACAGGTTTTGGGTCAATCATAATTAAGGAACAATATCTCTTCCTACATAATAAATTAATCAAAATTGTTTTATAACCATTTAGATGGGATATAAATATATAACTTTCATACTTTATACTTTGTCTAAATCAACACATAAGGTTATCAAAATATATGAATAAGACTAAAGAGGTTTCATCAGGTTACAAACCAATCCTAATCAAGGAACTATAGCTCTTGTCGCACATCATATTAAGTAAAACTATTTTACATGCATTTAGATAAGGCATAAATCTACAACATTTATGTTTTACACTTTCCATAATTCTTCTTCTAAGGTTATGAAATTATGGGTGCAACAATATGTACCAATAATAAAATCAACACGATTAGCTCTTATATCTCTTACATTTTTTATAAATTCCATACATGAGCTCCATCTATAATTACTTTATAATTCTTACTAATTATGCATGTTTAACATGTTATAAGGTAGGAATTTCATATAGGAGGAAGATAAATTCACCATTGTTGGACTAGGGTAGTTAACCCTAAGTCTTGGGCCTCTTTTGATCTTGACAAAAGGGATTGATCATTTTTAATGTTTCTATTTAGTGTTGTTTTACAGTTTTTGTGTAAGTCTTTAAGTTAGAAGTTGGATAAAAATCTTAATCTTCAAAGAATGTGAAGTAACTTCTAAATTGCGCCCATAATCTGGGATTCGCTACCGCGATCCATTAGAAGACTTGCTAGAAGATAAGACAGACAAAATCACAGAGTCATTCTTGGCTTTGATTCATCTAAAGGAAGAACTCCAAAAGTGACAGGCAAATTCACAGTGTAAAGCTTGCCTCATCGTGACAACGAATTTTGAAGTAACTGAAGATGCAATCAAGTCCATAATCACAGCTTGACAAGTGTCCCAGGTAATCGTTGGAAGTTAAAAATCGCGATGGGAACTTGTTGGTAGCGACTGTGAACCCAAAAGAAGAAGATAAACACTTTTAGTAGAGGAATTCGCATTCAGAGTTGCGTCTTGTACAAAATAAATGGTGATTGCCACTTTTGAGAGCAAGTGAAAGGCAACGACTATATTTTTCTAGTAAACTAATCAGAAGTTGCCACGTGGACTAGCCGTTAGACACAAATGAGGTCTTCCTTATGGAATTTGGAATTCACAATTGTGAAACATGACTGTCAAGCATTTAATACGAAAATCTATCTAGCACACTTTGATGATTTTGTACAAGTTTTATTGCAACGTCTTTTTAGTGGGTATAAGTTATAAATACCTCACCAAATAGATGTAAATGCAATAGAATTAATAACTTTGGACCCAAACTCTTGCAATTTTGCTACTCACACTTTTCTATTCTTTAAGTCAGTGTTGGGTGTGAGTATAAACACCAAGTGTAATAGGTTATAGTGTGAGCCTGTTAAAACACAAGTTGTAAAGGTTGTTGTGTAAGCCTAAAAATATAAGTGTATAGGTTGTTATGTGAGCCTTCAAAACACAAGTGTAAAAGTTTAGTGTAAGCTTGAAAACACCTTTGAAAAATAGAGGAATACCCAATTTCGAGGAATTGGGGAGTGGACGTAGGGTCGATTATACCCTAACCACTATAAATCTTATGTTTCCTCTCATCTCATTTCTCCTTTCTCTTTCCAATTTTAATTTTTATACACCAATTCAATCTTCCCTTCTTGGTGCTTAGGGCCAACAAGTGGTATCAGAGCCTCACTTCACAATCAAACCTTCATTGGGTGAACAAAGATCATGGCACAAGAGGGAATCCACTCACAACTCAAGCCATACATTGATGGAACATATTATACTTATTAGAAGTATAGGATGGAGATCTATCTTGACATAGATGTGGTGGACCTTTGGGATGTGGTCATCAAGGAATGGAAGCCACCCATCAGAGTTGTGGATGGTAATGAAGAATTAATCCCAAGGGACGAATGGGTTGAAGCACACCGAAGATCAAATGGCAAGAATAAGATAGCAATGACCATTCTTCTAAGCTCACTCTCTAGAGAAGAGATTGACAGAGTGCAACACTTTCAAACAGCTCATGGCATTTGGAAGACTCTTTAAAACTATCATGAAAGCATGACTCTAGTCAAGTCAATCCGTTTGGAGATGTATGTCACCGAATAGGCACTATTCATGATGAAGGACAATGAAAACATCACGAAAATGACAAACAAGCTCTTGTCTATTATCACCAACATGAAGAAATTTGGAAGAACTCTTACTATCTATGAGGTAAACACAAAAATCCTTAAAACTCTTCCTCTAGATAAATTTGGTGCTAGAGTTTGCAGTATATAAGAGTCCAATCCAAAAATTGGAAAGCTT